>JAJQKJ010001050.1:52500-92004 GCA_029574335.1 Rana kukunoris
CTATAATAAATATCCCCAAAAATATATAAATAAGCATTTTTTCCGTCAGTTTAGGCCGATACGTGTTCTTCTACATATTACTGGTACAAAAAAAAAATCGCAATAAGCGTTTATTGATTGGTTTGCGCAAAAGTTATAGCGTCTCCTAAATAGGGGATAGTTTTATGGCATTTTAATTAATATATATTTTTTAATTGTAATGGAGGCGATCTGCAATTTTTAATCGGTACTGCGACCTTATGGCGGACACATCGGACACTTTTGACCGATTTTTGGGACCATTGACATTTTTACAGCGATCAGTGCTATAAAAATGCATTGATTACTGTAAAAATGTCACTGGCAGGGAAGGGGTTAACACTAGGGGGCGAGGAAGGGGTTACTTATGTTCCCTAGGTGTGTTCTAACTGAAGGGGGGAGGGGACTGACAAGGGGAAATGACAGATCGCTGTTCATATATTGTATGAACAGACGATCAGTCATTTCTCACCCTGACAGGACTGGGAGCTGTGTTTTTACACCCACAGCTCCCGGTTCTCGCTCTGTAACGAGCGGTCGCGGGTGCCCGGCGGTGATTATCAGTGTCTCTTTTACAGAAGCTGGTTGTTGACTCTCCTCCCCTCTCCTCATGCTGTCAGAGGACTGTAGGTGTCTAGTAGGAGGAATAGTGACTCGTAGCAGTCGGAGGAACAGTGCCCCGATGGTATCTGGCCTATGTGCTGCAGGTTGAAGACCACCATGGGCTAGGGTGACCACATGTCCCGGATTGCCCGGGACAGTCCCGCATTTTGCAGGTGTGTCCCGGGCACCTTTATTCCAGGACAATACAGTGTCCCAGAATGAAACTGACACAGCCACCCCCCCGGGCCAATCTGATGCCCCCAAAAAAAGGCCGCCACATCACCGCTTTACTCACTGACAGTACTTGTCCTGGCCGGGAATGCCTGGAGGAGCACAATCCCCGCCCCCTGCTTGTGATTGGAGAAATTATAAAGCCCGCCTCTTGTGTCCAATCACTGTGCTGTGATTCGTTACTTACAGCACAAGCTGATTTTAGGGAAGGGGGGGTGTCCCTGAATGGTAGTTTGGAAATGTGGTCACCCTACCATGGGCCACATTGTGGGTACACGTGTGCCACCCCCCACCCCCCCCCCCATCCATGCCGCCATCCTCCCTATCCATGCGCCCGGCCCCTTTCAGCACACCGGGCGCATTATTTTCCTATGGGTGTCTTTTTTAAAGCACTGATTAGAGCCAGAGGCACTAGTCTAATAGGCTTCAAAATAGGGTGGGCTTGGGGCACAGAGCCCACCAAGGTGTGTTACAACAGCGAATGAATAATCAGGAAGCAAGAACTGATACCCGTCACCTGATTGGCTGAAAGGACAGGCGATACCATTGGACACCTAGGAGAAGAAGGGAGGAGCCACCCAGAAGATACAGGAGCCCGCCCGCCGTCCATAGAAGCCCACTGCCGCTGGAGCCGGCAAACCGCCGCTGCCTGCCGAAGCTCGCCGCTGCCCGCCAGTGCCTGTTGGGGGGGAGGGAGGGTGCTTAGACCAACAGAGGGGGCAGTTTGCCGCACCCCCCCCCCAGAAAAAACCACTGGCCGCCACTAGAGACCATTGCTCTAGCCCTAGACATAACATAATGCAATGGGGTTAAGCATTAGCACAGATAAAGAACTCCAGTCCGGTCTCCACGCTTAGTACATAAGAAGGACATAACATTATCTAATATGATGACATCAGGAAGAGCTGAGTTTGCAGAAAGGATTTGTCATCGGAGAATTTCCCTTCCCTTCAGAAGCAGGAAAAAAAAAAATCTTCCATGAAAAGCCGCCAGTCAGACATGGAAACGTCTTCACAAATAATCTTCCCTTTACAACCATTGACTCTCCAAGTTGGTTTTTATTGGTGGATGCTGACCGGTTCTGGCCAACCAAACTCCGCCCTCGCTGGGACCCAACGAAAAGAAGAGGGTGTCACTCGTTCAGCTGATTTTAGGGCGTTACAAACACGGTCACCTGGCAATGTGGGGCGATTGTCTCAAATTCTCCCCCTAGTCGTCTGGTAGTTGCATCATTCGAGGATGAATCCTTCGGGGGGAAAAAAACACGGGTGCAAAAAGCGCACCACCGGGCCGCGTGTAATTTCTTTTACATAAGCAAAACTGCCCGTGATTGTCAAGGGCGGTGCTTCCAACTCACCTTCTGCCAATACAAGTCAATGGAAAAGCAGCTGGAATACAACTTAGAAGATCGGAAGCAGATCAGATGGAGGTCACAAGCACCCCTGAAGTATCTCAAATGTAACGCATGTTGCAAATTCCCATCTATACAAAACCCAACACAGGTACACACCTGCACCAATCAGTCAAAACAATATGACAACCCACCTAATACTAAGTAGGTCCCGGGTTTGCCACCAAAACAGCACTTCCCTCCCCACCTCTATCAATGAGCCTTCCCTCCCCCCACTTCCATCAAAGAGTCTTCCCTCCCCACCTCCATCCATGAGCCTTCCCTTCCCAACTCCATCAATGAGCCTTCCCTCCCCACCTCCATCAATGAGCCTTCCCTCCCCACCCCATCAATGAGCCTTCCCTCCCCACCCCATCAATGAGCCTTCCCTCCCCACCTCCATCAATGAGCCTTCCCTCCCCACCTCCATCAATGAGCCTTCCCTCCCCACCTCTATCAATGAGCCTTCCCTCCCCCACTTCCATCAACGAGTCTTCCCTCCCCACCTCCATCCATGAGCCTTCCCTTCCCAACTCCATCAATGAGCCTTCCCTCCCCACCTCCATCAATGAGACTTCCCTCCCCACCTCCATCCATGAGCCTTCCCTCCCCACCTCCATCAATGAGCCTTCCCTCCCCACCTCCATCAATGAGCCTTCCCTCCCCCCACTTCCATCAACGAGTCTTCCCTCCCCACCTCCATCAATGAGACTTCCCTCCCCACCTCCATCCATGAGCCTTCCCTCCCCACCTCTATCAATGAGCCTTCCCTCCCCCCACTTCCATCAACGAGTCTTCCCTCCCCACCTCCATCCATGAGCCTTCCCTCCCCACCTCCATCCATGAGTCTTCCCTCCCCACCTCCATCAATGAGCCTTCCCTCCCCACCTCCATCAATGAGCCTTCCCTTCCCAACTCCATCAATGAGCCTTCCCTCCCCACCTCCATCAATGAGCCTTCCCTCCCCACCCCATCAATGAGCCTTCCCTCCCCACCCCATCAATGAGCCTTCCCTCCCCACCTCCATCAATGAGCCTTCCCTCCCCACCTCTATCAATGAGCCTTCCCTCCCCACCTCTATCAATGAGCCTTCCCTCCCCCACTTCCATCAACGAGTCTTCCCTCCCCACCTCCATCCATGAGCCTTCCCTTCCCAACTCCATCAATGAGCCTTCCCTCCCCACCTCCATCAATGAGACTTCCCTCCCCACCTCCATCCATGAGCCTTCCCTCCCCACCTCCATCAATGAGCCTTCCCTCCCCCCACTTCCATCAACGAGTCTTCCCTCCCCACCTCCATCAATGAGACTTCCCTCCCCACCTCCATCCATGAGCCTTCCCTCCCCACCTCTATCAATGAGCCTTCCCTCCCCCCACTTCCATCAACGAGTCTTCCCTCCCCACCTCCATCCATGAGCCTTCCCTCCCCACCTCCATCCATGAGTCTTCCCTCCCCACCTCCATCAATGAGCCTTCCCTCCCCACCTCCATCAATGAGCCTTCCCTCCCCACCTCCATCAATGAGCCTTCCCTCCCCACCTCCATCAATGAGCCTTCCCTCCCCACCTCCATCAATGAGTCTTCCCTCCCCACCTCCATCCATGATCCTTCCCTCCCCACCTCCATCAATGAGTCTTCCCTCCCCACCTCCATCAATGAGCCTTCCCTCCCCCACCTCCATCAATGAGCCTTCCCTCCCCACCTCCATCAATGAGCCTTCCCTTCCCAACTCCATCAATGAGCCTTCCCTCCCCACCTCCATCAATGAGCCTTCCCTCCCCACCTCCATCAATGAGCCTTCCCTCCCCACTTCTTCAACGAGCCTTCCCTCCCCACCTGCATCAAAGAGCCTTCCCTCCCCACCTCCATCAATGAGCCTTCCCTCTCCACCTCCATCAATGAGCCTTCCCTCCCCACCTCCATCAATGAGCCTTCCCTCCCCACTTCCATTAATGAGCCTTCCCTCCCCACCTCCATCGATGAGCCTTCATCCCCCACCTCCATCAATGAGCCTTCCCTCCCCACCTCCATCAATGAGCCTTCCCTTCCCAACTCCATCAATGAGCCTTCCCTCCCCACCTCCATCAATGAGCCTTCCCTCCCCACCTCCATCAATGAGCCTTCCCTCCCCACTTCTTCAACGAGCCTTCCCTCCCCACCTGCATCAAAGAGCCTTCCCTCCCCACCTCCATCAATGAGCCTTCCCTCTCCACCTCCATCAATGAGCCTTCCCTCCCCACCTCCATCAATGAGCCTTCCCTCCCCACTTCCATAAATGAGCCTTCCCTCCCCACCTCCATCGATGAGCCTTCATCCCCCACCTCCATCAATGAGCCTTCCCTCCCCACCTCCATCGATGAGCCTTCATCCCCCACCTCCATCAATGAGCCTTCCCTCCCCACCTCCATCAATGAGCCTTCCCTTCCCAACTCCATCAATGAGCCTTCCCTCCCCACCTCCATCAATGAGCCTTCCCTCCCCACCTCCATCAATGAGCCTTCCCTCCCCACTTCTTCAACGAGCCTTCCCTCCCCACCTGCATCAAAGAGCCTTCCCTCCCCACCTCCATCAATGAGCCTTCCCTCTCCACCTCCATCAATGAGCCTTCCCTCCCCACCTCCATCAATGAGCCTTCCCTCCCCACTTCCATTAATGAGCCTTCCCTCCCCACCTCCATCGATGAGCCTTCCCTCCCCCACCTCCATCAATGAGCCTTCCCTCCCCACCTCCATCAATGAGCCTTCCCTTCCCAACTCCATCAATGAGCCTTCCCTCCCCACCTCCATCAATGAGCCTTCCCTCCCCACCTCCATCAATGAGCCTTCCCTCCCCACTTCTTCAACGAGCCTTCCCTCCCCACCTGCATCAAAGAGCCTTCCCTCCCCACCTCCATCAATGAGCCTTCCCTCTCCACCTCCATCAATGAGCCTTCCCTCCCCACCTCCATCAATGAGCCTTCCCTCCCCACTTCCATTAATGAGCCTTCCCTCCCACCTCCATCGATGAGCCTTCATCCCCCACCTCCATCAATGAGCCTTCCCTCCCCACCTCCATCGATGAGCCTTCATCCCCCACCTCTATCAATGAGCCTTCCCTCTCCACCTCTATCAATGAGCCTTCCCTCCCCACCTCCATCAATGAGACTTCCCTCCCCACCTCCATCAATGAGCCTTCCCTCCCCACCTTCATCAATGAGACTTCTCTTCCCACCTCCATCAATGAGCCTTCTCTCCCCACCTTCTGCCGCCGTTTTATTCTGTAGGGTATCTGCTTTCAGAAAATATATACCGTATATACTCGAGTATAAGCCGAGTTTTTCAGCAATTTTTTTTTGTGTGCTGAAAATGCCCCCCATCGGCTTATATTCGAGTCACCTTTTTGCGCCTGATCTCCCGAACTTTGGGGACCCAGTATCAGCCGGTTGTAGGTCCCCTGGACCCCTTGACAAACATGTAGCCCAACTCTTCCTCTACAAGTGTAAAAAGTTTGTTGTCTGGGGGACCTACAGCCAGGGAGCACCGATTTTTACAAGGTGGGGACCCCTTCCATAGACTCCCATGTTAAACGTCAGTCTAGTCATGGGCACAGTGAGGCATGGGCACAGTGAGGCATGGGCACAGTGAGGCATGGGCACAGTGAGGCATGGGCACAGGAAGGCATGGGCACAGTGAGGCATGGGCACAGTGAGGCATGGGCACAATGAGGCATGGGCACAGTGAGGCGTGGGCACAGTGAGGCATGGGCACAATGAGGCATGGGCACAGTGAGGCATGGACACAGGGAGGCATGGGCACAGTGAGGCATGGACACAGTGAGGTATGCAGATGGACACCCTAGGCCAGTGATGGCGAACCTTGGCACCCCAGATGTTTTGGAACTACATTTCCCATGATGCTCCACTTCACTGCAGAGTGCATGAGCATCTTGGGAAATGTAGTTCCAAAACATCTGGAGTGCCAAGGTTCGCCATCACTGCCCTAGGCCATGGATATGCAATTAGCAGACCTCCAGCTGTTGCAAAACTACAAGTCCCATCATGCCTCTGGGTGTCGTGCTTGTGGCTATCAGAGTCTTGCTATGCCTCATGGGAATTGCCTCATGGGAATTGTAGTTTTGCATATCCCTGCCCTAGGCTTATACTCAAGTCAATACTTTTCCTATTTTTTTGTGGTAAAATTAGGTGCCTCGGCTTATATTCGGGTCGGCTTATACTCGAGTATATACGTAATCTTTAGAGGGTTTTACTTAATCTTCAGGCCTAAAAATATTTTTTTTTAAACATGTGCGCCCAAAAAATATATGCTAAAACGGCTCTGGCGGTGAAAGGGTTAAAGTATAAAATCTCCTCCTCCCGTCCCGGCACTTCCCCGCGTTTGCAGCTCCATTTTTCTTATTTGTTGCATCGCGCGGACGCTTCCCCTCCTAATGGAAGAAACTGCGAAAACCTCACCTTTATTCCCAAAAGAAACAATACAAATGAATGCTTTTAATTTCCTCCGCTAAATAGCAGTGCGCTGACTTGTAAAGCTCTGGAATGAGTGACTTGAATATTTTCCATCTCATCCCAAAAAAAAAAAAAGTTTCGATTGAAAGCCGTTACTCAGAGCGGCGACCAGACCTTTCCAGTAATTACAGCTCCTCTACCGAGCCCATAACTTTCTCCGCAACCACCGAAATAAAGAGTTCCAGTAACACCGCTCACACAATGGCCGTCATAAAACACATTCTAACCAAAATAAATTCACTCAAAGCTATAAAAAAAATAAAAAGTCACTTTAACCACTTAAGACCCGGACCTTTAGGCAGCTAAAGGACCCGGCCAGGTTTTGCGATTCGGCACTGCGTCGCTTTAACATACAATTGCGCGGTCGTGCGACGCGGCTCCCAAACAAAATTGGCGTCCTTTTTTCCCCATAAATAGAGCTTTCTTTTGGTGGTATTTGATCACCTCTGCGGTTTTTATTTTTTGCGCTATAAACAAAGATAGAGCGACCATTTTGAAAAAAATGCAATATTTTTTACCGTTTGCTATAATAAATATCTCCAAAAATATATAAAAAAATAATAATTTCCTCAGTTTAGGCCGATGTGTATTCTTCTACATATTTTTGGTAAAAAAAAAAAAAATCGCAAAAAGCATTTATCGATTGGTTTGCGCAAAATTTATAGCGTTTACAAAATAGGGGATAGTTTTATGGCATTTTTATTAATTATTTTTTTTACTAGTAATTGAGTAAGCGATTTTTTTCGTGACATTATGCGACATTATGGCGGACACATCGGACACTTTTGACACATTTTTGGGACCATTGTCATTTTCACAGCGAAAAGTGCTATAAAAATGCACGGATTACTGTGAAAATGACAATGGCAGTTTGGGAGTTAACCACAAGGGGGCGCTGATGGGGTTGTGTGACCTCATATGTGTTTCTAACTGTAGGGGGGTGTGGCTGTAGGTGTGATGTCATTAATTGTGGTTCCCTATATAAGGGATCACACGATCGATGATGCTGCCACAGTGAAGAACGGGGAAGCTGTGTTTACACTCACCTCTCCCCGTTCTTCAACTCCGGGGACCGATCGCGGGACTCCAGTGGCGGTCGCGTCCGCGGGTCCCGCGGTCCCGGTCATGGCTGGGCACTACCAGAGGACGTACCTGTATGTGCCCAGCCGTGCCATTCTGCCGACGTAAATGTGCAGGAGGCGGTCCTTAAGCGGTTAACGTTCAGAAAAACAAAATTTAACCACTTAAGCCCCGGACCAATATGCTGCTAAATGCCCAGAGGCGTTTTTACAATTCGGCACTGCGTCGCTTTAACAGACAGCTGCCTAGCCACCGGATCAATTCCATCTGACAGCCAGCAGTTGGCTTTTAAAATATACACAAGTAGCCACCAGGAGTGCGTGAAAAACCCCACCCCCCACCAATGGACCAGGCAGTAGAGGGGTTAAACCTGCACACTTCTTCAGGGTCAGCCATTGGGTCAGCACGAAAGCCAGACAACTAGCATTTCCAGAGGGAAAGGTCAGCAATGTATTATTCTCAGCACAGAACGGCAGAGCTTTCACAGAATTAGAAAAGACGAATAACGGGCGGACTGCGGAGAATAGGGTCATGGCGTGGAGCGTGCTCGTGGTAATACGAGGCACCAGGGGGGGGGGGGACATTGGGATTCCAGTCACACTACGTACAAATGTGGAAAGAGGAGAGTTTATTACTCTGGCAGGTGAAGCGGAAGGATGGAGGAGAATTAAATAATTAGGAGAGCAGAGATGCACACAGATCACCGGCCAAGGTCTTTGACGTTTCTTGGTAAGGCCAGATGAAGATATTTGTCTTTCCCGGTGTACAAAGTTCCAGGGAAAGGAAATCCACACAGAGTGATGGAATGAACAGCTAAGTCAGAGACACACATAATACAAGAGCACCTGGGCCCTAAACCCCCCCCCCCCCCCCAAAAAAAATCTGAACCTACTCAACATAGTGGCCATCATCTGTGGCTTCAAAGGCCAACTCCACCAATCCAACTCCACCAATCCAACTCCACCAATCCAACTCCACCAGTCCAACTCCACCAATCCAACTCCACCAATCCAACTCCACCAATCCAACTCCACCAATCCAACTCCACTCCAATCCAACTCCACCAATCCAACTCCAACCCAATCCAACTCCACCAATCCAACTCCACCAATCCAACTCCACCAATCCAACTCCACCAATCCAACTCCACCAGTCCAACTCCACCAATCCAACTCCACCAATCCAACTCCACCAATCCAACTCCACCAATCCAACTCCACCAATCCAACTCCACCAATCCAACTCCATCAATCCAACTCCACCAATCCAACTCCACCAATCCAACTCCACCAATCCAACTCCACCAATCCACCAACTCCACCACCAGTCCAACTCCACCAATCCAACTCCACCAATCCAACTCCACCAATCCAACTCCACCAATCCAACTCCACCAATCCAACTCCACCAATCCAACTCCACCAATCCAACTCCACCAATCCAACTCCATCAAACCAACTCCACCAATCCAACTCCACCAATCCAACTCCATCAAACCAACTCCACCAATCCAACTCCACCAATCCAACTCCACCAATCCAACTCCACCAATCCAACTCCATCAAACCAACTCCACCAATCCAACTCCACCAATCCAACTCCATCAAACCAACTCCACCAATCCAACTCCACCAATCCAACTCCACCAATCCAACTCCACCAATCCAACTCCACCAAACCAACCAACTCCACCAATCCAACTCCACCAATCCAACTCCACCAATCCAACTCCACCAATCCAACTCCACCAATCCAACTCCCCCAATCCAACTCCGCCAATCCAACTCCACCAAACCAACTCCACCAAACCAACTCCACCAATCCAACTCCACTAAACCAACTCCACCAATCCAACTCCACCAAACCAACTCCACCAATCCAACTCCACCAATCCAAATCCACAGACTCTTTCCATGTTTCATGTTACACCCCAAATATGAGTATGACCGGAACCATGCTCAGAATGGTGGAGTTGGCCTTTATAAAGCCAACAGGACCAGCATAAAGGGGTTAAGGGCAGGGGAGGGGCTATAGACTCTGGCACCATGTTCCATTGGTCACCCATCAGACCAGCTCCTAACTGGCAATATATGACTGTTGGTGACAGCTCAGTAAAGCCCCGTACACACGACCAGGCTTTTGCCCAGCCAAAATCACATCGCAATTCCGGTAAAATAAAATAGAACATGTTCTCTAACTAAACTCCGATGGAATTCATCGGAATTTCCGATGGGGCAAACAAACTCCACCAATCCAACTCCACCAATCCAACTCCACCAAACCAACTCCACCAAACCAACTCACATCCCAGTGTAAGGGGAGCACTTTGATGGCAGTGGGAGTCACCGGAGCACCCGGAACAGCACTCAAAGTCCTTGAGGCTTATGGTCACCGCGCGTTGCCACCCTGTTACAGGAGACACATTACACAACCATGGTCCGCTGTTCTCATCCTAAGGTAACCCGCCCTGAGATATGCCCGGCAGCCATTACTTGAGTGTAGTCCGAGAAAATTGGACCCTGAGGAAAAAGGGCCTGGAAAGCATTGAAACTACGACCACTTGGCCTCACTGTGCCCATGCCTCACTGTGTCCATGACTAGACTGATGTTTAACATAGGAGTCTATGGAAAGGGTGCCCGGATTTGAAAAATCTGTGCTCCCCAGCCATAGGTCCCCCAGACAACAATCTTTGCACACTTGTAGAGGAGAAATGGGGCTACATGTGTGCAAAGTTCCAGGGCCAGGGAACCTACGACTAGCTGGTACCGGGTCCCCAAAGTCACTGGAGAAATTACAGTTTAACATGGGAGTCTATGGAAGGGGTGCCCGGCTTTGAAAATGTGGTGCTCCCCGGCCGTAGGTCCCCGGTACAACAAACTTTGCACACTTGTAGAGGAAGAGTGAGGCTACATGTGTGCCAAATTTGGGGTCCATGGGACTTACGGACGGACGGTACTGGTCCTCAAAGTCCGGGAGATCAGGCACAAAAAGGTGACTCGAGTATAAGCCGAGGGGGGCATTTTTTAAGCACATAAAAAAGTGCTGAAAAACTCGGCTTATACTCGAGTATATACAGTATTTCAAAATCCTTGAAAATGAATCGGATTCTAACGCTGGGTAGCCCCGCCGATCGCGGATGAAATTCGTAGTCACGCTGTTCGGTGGGGCCCGGCAGTCCTCGGCACTTGCCAAGTCAGGACAAATGTCAGACGGCATTCTTGTCAATGTGAGACTGTCAGGGCTCCTGTCTGCAGAGATGGTTTATACGCTGATAATGACCCCGAGCCGCGTATTCTCCCGCACAAGGCCACGGGAGCACAAGACTTACACGCTATTACATCAGCCGCTCCGAGGGAGCGAGTTCAAACACAGCCATGCTCAGACTGTATACATGGAAGCCGTGTCATGTCATCAACGCCGTCTGTTTCACAATCAACCGCGGGACATGCGATGGGTAACCTCTACGCAACCCCGGCTATGGGGGCAACGGGGCAACCTACCCTGTATAGAGCCGAACGGGCGAGCAGAAAATGTATTACCTTGATTGTATTTAGTGCGGTCTTAACCTCTTCAATACCGGGCACTTTCACCCCCCTTCCTGCCAGGGCTTTCAGCGCTGTCACACTTTGAATGACAATTGCGCGGTCGTACAAACACTGTACACATATATATATATGAAGAAAATAAATTCACACAAATATAGCTTTCTTTTGGTGGTATTTAATTACCAATGGGGTGTTTATTTTTTGCTAAACAAACAAAAAAAGACCAAAATTTGGGGGGGAAAAATAAAAAAAATCATAGTTTGGTATAACATTTTGCAAACAAGTAATTTTTCTCCTTAACCGATGTGTGCTGATGAGGTTTCACCAATGGGCACCGATAGGCACTAATGAGGAGGCACTGATAGGTGGGCACCGATGAGCACTGATAGGTGCCAATGATGGGCACTGATGAGATGGCACTGGTGGGCGCTGATATGAGCACTGATAGGTGGCAATGATGGGCACTGATGAGATGGCACTGGTGAGCACTGATAGGTGGCAATGATGGGCACTGATGAGGCGGCACTGGTGGGCAATGACGAGGCGACACTGATAGTCAGCACTGATGAGGCACTGATAGGTGGCAGTGACACTGATGGGTGGCACTCATAGGCAGCACTGATAGGTGACACTGATGATGAGGCACTGGTGGGCACTGATAGGTGGCAGTGGTGGGCACTGATTAGCAGCACTGGTGGGCATTGATTAGCAGCACTGGTGGGCACTGTTGAGACACACTGTCATCACGAGGAGAGAAAAGCTGATAACCAGCTTCTGTTTACATTCTGTGATCAGCTGTCATTGGAAGGCAGCTGATCATATGGTACAGGGCTGCTGTGATTGGTCCTTTACCCCGATCTGTGATCAGCCAAGTCCGAAGGACTCGGTGATGGGGACACCTGATATAAGGGGACACATTGATGGGGACACCCGATGTAAGGGGAGCACTTTGATGGGGACACCCGATGTAAGGGGAGAACTTTAATGGGGACACTCAATGTAAAGGAAGCACTTTGATGGGGACACTCAATGTAAGGGGAGCACTTTGATGGGGACACCCGATGTAAGGGGACACTTTGATGGGGACACCCGATGTAAGGGGGCACTTTGATGGGGACATCCAATGTAAGGGGAGCACTTTGATTGGGACACCCGGTGTAGGGGGACACTTTGATGGGGACACCCAATGTAAGGGGACACTTTGATGGGGACACCCAATGTAAGGGGACACTTTGATTGGGACACCCGGTGTAGGGGGACACTTTGATGGGGACACCCAATGTAAGGGGAGCACTTTGATGGGGACACCCAATGTAAGGGGACACTTTGATGGGGACACCCGATGTAAGGGGAGCACTTTGATTGGGACACCCAATGTAAGTGGACACTTTGATTGGGACACCCGGTGTAGGGGGACACTTTGATGGGGACACCCAATGTAAGGGGAGCACTTTGATGGGGACACCCAATGTAAAGGAAGCACTTTGATGGGAACACCCGATGTAAGGGGACACTTTGATGGGGACACCCAATGTAAAGGAGACACTTTGATGGGGAAACCCAATGTAAGGGGAGAACTTTGATGGGGACACCCAATGTAAAGGAGACACTTTGATGGGGAAACCCAATGTAAGAGGAGCACTTTGATGGGGACACCCAATGTAAAGGAGACACTTTGATGGGGAAACCCAATGTAAGGGGAGCACTTTGATGGGGACACCCAATGTAGGGGGAGCACTTTGATGGGGACACCAATGTAAAGGAAACACTTTGATGGGGAAACCCAATGTAAGGGGAGCACTTTGGATGGGGACACCCAATGTAAAGGGGAAACTTTGATGGGGAAACCAATGTAAGGGGAGCACTTTGATGGGGACACCCAATGTAAAGGGGGAGACACTTTGATGGGGAAACCCAATGTAAAGGGGAGCACTTTGATGGGGATGGGGAACCCAATGTAGAGGAGCACTTTGATGGGGACACCCAATGTAAAGGAAACACTTTGATGGGGAAACCCAATGTAAGGGGAGCACTTTGATGGGGACACCCAATGTAAGGGAAGCACACTTTGATGGGGAAACCCCAATGTAAGGGGAGCACTTTGATGGGGACACCCAATGTAAGGGGAAGCACTTTGATGGGAACACCCAATGTAAAGGAAGCACTTTGATGGGAACACCCGGTGTAAGGAGACACTTTGATGGGGACACCCAATGTAAGAGGAGCACTTTGATGGGGACACCCAATGTAAGATGAGCACTTTGACGGGGATACCCAATATAAAGGAAGCACTTTGATGGGAACACCCGGTGTAAGGAGACACTTTGATGGGGACACCCAATGTAAGGGAAGCACTTTGATGGGGACACCCGATGTAAGGGGAGCACTTTGATGGGGACACCCAATGTAAGGGAACACTTTGATTGGGACACCCAATGTAAGGGGACACTTTGATGGGGACACCCAATGTAAGGGAACACTTTGATTGGGACACCCAATGTAAGGGAACACTTTGATAGGGACACCCGGTGATAAGGGGACACCCGGTGTAAGGGGACACTTTGATGGGAACACCCCATGTAGGGGAATAAGTTAATTGGGACACCCGATGTAAGGGGACACTTTGATGGGGACACCTGATGTAGGGGGACGCTCTGAAAATTGACAAATTTTACTGCAATACTTTGGAAATTGAACAAGCTTATTTTTTAATGAGCTTTAGACCTTTACTGGAAGAATATTTTACTGAATTTTAATTCAATGCTCCTGCTGTCATAACCTTTCTTAAATGTATGCGTTGTATAATAACTGAGACTAGCTGTCATCTCATGGATCTCCGCGCTCCCGGTACTGACTGATGAGGTCTCAGTTTACTGCCGTTTCCCCCTCCGGAGGCCTTCAGTAACCTCACTCCTATAACCAGAATGAGTCCCGCAGCAACTTTCCCCCAAATACTCTCTTTTGGCTGCCATAATGCGTTTATGTCTACACAGAAAATGGAATTAATTCCAGAAAACCTCAGGAAAATGACATCACCTGTCTCATTAGGATGGGGTTATAATGGTAGTAGTTTTTTTTGTGTGAAATGCCTGGAAGCGGAGGTCGGCCCATCGGGGGTGTTGGTAATAGCAGGTGATATTAGTCATGAAAGCGACCAAATAACTCTGGGGTATTGTCTTACATGGGAGGACGTTAAATGCACTCCATGCGTGCCATGAAATCACTTAAACACACCACATATCAAGTTATATTATTACCAGCTACAGGCCTCCCCCTCCCCCTCCCCCCCAACACAAGTCTCTGCATTCATAATCAAAATATTTCAGTGCATACAATGATCTAAGCACTGAGCACTAACTCTGGACGGCTTCTGCCAACATGCCTGAAGAAAAGACCTATTATGATTTGCTATCAAGGAGAAAGCATAAATCCAAGTTGTCCCCCCACGAACTAGAACGCTTTGACTATCGGCACGCTCCAAAAAGGTTCAGATCACATCCCACCCAACAGTCCTAGATTCAGTGGGACTGGCACGGGATTGGCAAAGTCCAGGCGTCTTGCAGGTCAAGGCTCTAGTCCTACTTTCGGCCGGGTGATGCAACGCTCATTCTTGCACCCATCTTTGGCTTCTTTGTTGCTCTGGCCGGGCCAAGTGATCTGGCTGACATGAGCACTATAGTTCCAGGAAAGGGAGGCAACATCTCAGGACGTAGAGTCCAGTGGGCTCCCTTTCCCACCACAGACTCCCAAACGCCTCCTTCCCCCCTGTGAGTGGCAAACCCCCCCTCTCTCCCCACTGAGGCAACATCTCAGGATGTAGAGTCCAGTGGGCTCCCTTTCCCACCACAGACTCCCAAACGCCTCCTTCCCCCCTGTGAGTGGCAAACCCCCCCTCTCTCCCCACTGAGGCAACATCTCAGGATGTAGAGTCCAGTGGGCTCCCTTTCCCACCACAGACTCCCAAACGCCTCCTCAACCCCCCCCCCATGAGTGGCAAACCCCCCTCTCTGCCCACTGAGGAAACTTTTTAGGTTGTAGAGTCTGTATAGGTAAGTAGTCCACTGAACACCAGTGACCCCCCATTAACACCAATGTCTCCCGCCTTATCTTCACCAAGCAAGAGTGCCCCTCTCCATCCAGAGAATATCAGTGCCCCCTCTTCACAGAGCATCAGTACTCCCCCTTTGCCCTCACAGAGCCCCAGTGCACCCCCCCTTCACATAGCACCAGTGACCTTCTTTCCTCACAGACCACTAATACCCCCCATTTCCTTTACAGGTTACCAGTGGGCTCCTTTTCCTACCACAGACTCCCAAACCCCCTCCCCCCATGAGTGGCAACCCCCCTCTCCCCACTGTCCACCGATGCCCCCACTTTTACCAACGAGCACTAGTGACCCCTCTTCATTCTAAAAGGGGCATTTTATCTCTCAGTGGCGCCAGCGGACAGTCAAGCATAGGTAGTGAGCACTATAGTTCCAGGAAAGGGAGGCAAAATCTCAGGACGTAGAGTCTGTATAGGTAAGTAGTCCACTGAACACCAGTGTCCCCCCATTAACACCAATGTCTCCCACCCTATCTTCACCAAGCAAGAGTGCCCCCTCTCCATCCAGAGAATATCAGTGCCCCCTCTTCACAGAGCATCAGTACTCACCCTATGCCCTCACAGAGCCCCAGTGCACCCCCCCCCCCCCCCTTCACATAGCACCAGTGACCTTCTTTTCTCACAGACCACCAGTACCCCCCATTGCCCTTTACAGGTTACCAGTGGGCTCCCTTTCCCACCACAGACTCCCAAGCGTCCCCCTTTCTCCCCAATGAGTGCCAACCCCCCCCCCCCCCCCTCTCGCAACTGCGCACCGATGCCCCCACTTTCACCAACGAGCACTGGTGACCTCTCTTAATTCCGACAGGGGCATTTTATCTCTCAGTGACGCCAATTGTTTCCACTGACCACCAATTTCAGGCATTTTTTTCCTCCCATTAATCACCAACGCCAAGCATTTTTCCTCACCACCAATACCGGGTATTTTTTTTCTCTCTCTGACCATGAACACTGGGCATTTTTTTTCTATTCACTAACCAGTATTGCCAGACATTTTTTCTACTATTAACTAAAGACAATGACCATCTTTTCCCCCTGCTGAGGGATGAGTCCAAACCCACCTGAGGTATCCCGCCTGGAAGCTGTCAAAGCCAGCGGACAGCCAATCATAGGTGGTGAGCACTATAGTTCCAGGAAAGGGAGGCAACATCTCAAGACGTAGAGTCTGTATAGGTAAGTAGTCCACTGAACACCAGTGACCCCCCATTTACACAGATGTCTGTCTCCCACCCTATCTTCACCCAGCAAGAGTGCCCCCTCTCCATACAGAGAGTATCAGTGCCCCCTTCACAGAGCATCAGTACTCCCCTTCTGCCCTCACAGAGCACCAATGCCCCCACACCTTTCACATAGCACCAGTGCCCTTCTTTCCTCACAGACCACCAGTACCCCCCATTTCCCTTTATAGGGTACCAGTGGGCTCTCTTTCCCATCAGAGAATTCCAAGCACCTCCTTTTCCCCCCCATGAGTGGCAACCCCCCCTCTCTCCACTGAGCACTGATGCGGCCATTTTTGCCAATGAGCACTAGCGACCCCTCTTCATTCCTATCATTGGCTGTCAACTTTGACAACTTCCTGGCGGGATAGCTCAGGCGGGTTCGGACTCTGAGATCACCCCTACTGACCAGAAACATAAAGGGCACAATGACACATAATGCACCTTCAGAGCCCCACAACCCTGATCTGGCCGAGCAGCAGCTGTGACCCCTTTAACCCGGGGACGTTTCTAATATCAATTAGAATGGTCTGGCAAAATGCCACAGCAGGTCCACAACTTGGGGAAAGGTTCACGGAGACATCAAGCACTAGCAGTCATCGGCGGAATTGCTGCATTACCTTTTGTACCACCTGCCCCACCCTATTAGATTGTGAGCTCTTCGGAGCAGGGCCATCTTAACCCTCTTGTATTTTATTGCAACTGTTCTGTAAAGTGCTGCGTAAACTGTTGGCGCTGTATAAACCCTGTATAATAATAATATAATAATAATAATTACCTGAATGGGGTCAACATGTACACATCAAAGGAAGGACCATTTCTACATCTACAGAAAAACACAAGCTGTTTCCGTCTCAGCTGACTAACATTTATCACAGGGGTATGAAAGCAGCTGTTGTTCAAAGAAATGCAAATTTTGAGGGCACTACTACCTCCGAGAGCCGACCACAAACCAAACATCCACCTACACCCAGAGCAGGCATGCCCCTGCATTCCTACGACTGGAAAAACAAAGTTTCTATTCACACAGCAAAGATACCGTCCTTTCACTGTGCTGCTTCGCATACACAGGCACGGGGAAGCAATTTCCTAAACCGCTGCCTGTCAAGGGTGATAGAAACCATAGGGAGCACATCCAGAACATCAGATTTAAAGTGCAAGTTCACCCAACAGCCTACACCAACCATTCTCAACCAGGGTTCTGTAAGTTCACCCAACAGCCTACACCAACCATTCTCAACCAGGGTTCTGTAAGTTCACCCAACAGCCTACACCAACCATTCTCAACCAGGGTTCTGTAAGTTCACCCAACAGCCTACATCAACCATTCTCAACCAGGGTTCTGTAAGTTCACCCAACAGCCTTCACCAACCATTCTCAGCCAGGGTTCTGTAAGTTCACCCAACAGCCTACACCAACAATTCTCAACCAGGGTTCTGTAAGTTCACCCAACAGCCTACACCAACCATTCTCAACCAGGGTTCTGTAAGTTCACCCAACAGCCTACACCAACCATTCTTAACCAGGGTTCTGTAAGTTCACCCAACAGCCTACACCAACCATTCTCAACCAGGGTTCTGTAAGTTCACCCAACAGCCTACACCAACCATTCTTAACCAGGGTTCTGTAAGTTCACCCAACAGCCTACACCAACCATTCTCAACCAGGGTTCTGTAAGTTCACCCAACAGCCTACACCAACCATTCTCAACCAGGGTTCTGTAAGTTCACCCAACAGCCTACACCAACCATTCTCAACCAGGGTTCTGTAAGTTCACCCAACAGCCTACACCAACCATTCTCAACCAGGGTTCTGTAAGTTCACCCAACAGCCTACACCAACCATTCTCAACCAGGGTTCTGTAAGTTCACCCAACAGCCTACACCAACCATTCTCAACCAGGGTTCTGTAAGTTCACCCAACAGCCTACATCAACCATTCTCAACCAGGGTTCTGTAAGTTCACCCAACAGCCTTCACCAACCATTCTCAGCCAGGGTTCTGTAAGTTCACCCAACAGCCTACACCAACCATTCTCAACCAGGGTTCTGTAAGTTCACCCAACAGCCTACACCAACCATTCTCAACCAGGGTTCTGTAAGTTCACCCAACAGCCTACACCAACCATTCTCAACCAGGGTTCTGTAAGTTCACCCAACAGCCTACACCAACCATTCTCAACCAGGGTTCTGTAAGTTCACCCAACAGCCTACACCAACCATTCTCAACCAGGGTTCTGTAAGTTCACCCAACAGCCTACACCAACCATTCTCAACCAGGGTTCTGTAAGTTCACCCAACAGCCTACACCAACCATTCTTAACCAGGGTTCTGTAAGTTCACCCAACAGCCTACACCAACCATTCTCAACCAGGGTTCTGTAAGTTCACCCAACAGCCTACACCAACCATTCTTAACCAGGGTTCTGTAAGTTCACCCAACAGCCTACACCAACCATTCTCAACCAGGGTTCTGTAAGTTCACCCAACAGCCTACACCAACCATTCTCAACCAGGGTTCTGTAAGTTCACCCAACAGCCTACACCAACCATTCTCAACCAGGGTTCTGTAAGTTCACCCAACAGCCTACACCAACCATTCTCAACCAGGGTTCTGTAAGTTCACCCAACAGCCTACACCAACCATTCTCAACCAGGGTTCTGTAAGTTCACCCAACAGCCTACACCAACCATTCTCAACCAGGGTTCTTTCTGTAAGTTCACCCAACAGCCTTCACCAACCATTCTTAACCAGGGTTCTGTAAGTTCACCCAACAGCCTACACCAACCATTCTCAACCAGGGTTCTGTAAGTTCACCCAACAGACTACACCAACCATTCTCAAACAGGGTTCTGTAAGTTCACCCAACAGCCTACACCAACCATTCTCAACCAGGGTTCTGTAAGTTCACCCAACAGCCTACACCAACAATTCTCAACCAGGGTTCTGTAAGTTCACCCAACAGCCTACACCAACAATTCTTAACCAGGGTTCCGTAAGTTCACCCAACAGCCTACACCAACCATTCTTAACCAGGGTTCTGTAAGTTCACCCAACAGCCTACATCATGGGTGCCCAACCAGTGGCCCGGGGGCCACATGTGGCCCGCTGAGCCCTCTGATGTGGCCCGTGACCTCCTGCTCTGGGATTGAATAGAATACTGTTATTAAAGGTCAGTTTATTACTAAAATTACAGTATGTATGGGCATATCTGTTCTGAAATGGTTACTGGGCTGGTTCCAAACTGATCCGCAGGAGCAGAGGAGTGCTCCTGTGGGTTACCTGCACTGAGCCATACACTTCTGTTATTATCTGCAAGTTTGGTGAGCTTTCTGAAAGTGCAACAAACCTGCAGAATATAATAGAAGTCTATTGCAAAGTGCAGAAAAGCCAAAAGGTACACTGCGTTGCACCCGCTATACGGGTAAACGTCAGCGCATCAGTGTGAAAGCAGCCCGACCCAATTGGACTCTTCATTCACCTCTAAGGAGTGGCAGATGTAAACTGACTTGTGTCCTACCTCCAATCTGATCCAGCTGTGTCCATGTCCGCTCTGCATATGCAGAGCGGACATGGACCTGCCACCCGACCACCCCACTGATTGTGGCCCGCGACCAGTTACCAAGCCGCTTAAGTGGCCCTCGCACTTCAAAAGGTTGGGCATCCCTGGCCTACACCAACCATTTTTAACCAGGGTTCTGTAAGTTCACCCAACAGCCTACACCAACAATTCTCAACCAGGGTTCCCTAAGTTCACCCAACAGCCTACACCAACCATTCTCAACCAGGGTTCTGTAAATTCACCCAATAGCCTACACCAGGGAAGGCCAACCAGTGGCCCGCAGAGCCCTCTGATGTGGCCCGCGACTTCCTGCTCTGGAATGGTGGGTTGGCAAGCCCAGATCGCAGGTTGAGAACCAACATACCACAGCATCAGTGCTGTGAATGAAGCTGGTGGTAGAGGAAGAAAGCAGCTGAGGAGCAGAGCACCATAAATTGTTTAATCCCAGTGGTGTGGGTAAACCACAGCACATCAGTGTGAAAGCAGTCTTAGGCCCTTTTCACACGATCACCCCAACCAAATGGGACCCTAAATTCACCTCTATAGAGCGACAGATGTCTGTTTACTCCTGCCTACCCCCAGTCTGAAAAACAGAAGGGAATTCTTTCATCTGGGCAGATTGGAGGGCCTATAGAGTAGCCGTGACCTGTCATCCGCCCACTCCGCTCATTGTGGCCCTCGACTGGTTACCAAGTTACTTAAGTGGCCCTCGCTCTTCAAAAGGTTGGGCACCCCTGGCCTACGCCAACAATTCTCAACCAGGGTTCTGTAAGTTAACCCAACAGCCTACACCAACAATTCTCAACCAGTGTTCGGTGGAACTCTAGGGTTCTTCCAGAGTTGGTTAGGGGTTCCTTGAGCTGTGGCTAAGTGACCTTCCATGTGATGATGCCTGCATATTTCCAGGTTCAACACCACTTGGCAGAGGCATGACTGTTAGGGTGGCATTCTGACCACCAATGTAAGATGAGCATTCACCCCACTGACCACCACCATGGACTCGGTTACCATGGACTAGATGTCCGCCACCACCTGCCGATCGTTAGAGAGAGATAGGTAGAACTGCAAGCTGCCTGGCCACTTAGCGACAGCCCTATAGCGATTTACTGGTACAGAGCGGCTGCTGTGTGCAGGATCCCATATAATATGGGATCCTGCACTCCCAGGTAGGGGGCGCGAGTGCGCGCTGCCGGCAGCTCGCTCCCGCTGTGATTACACACAATGGGAGTCGATTGGCGGTTATCATTCTGACCACCAATGTAAGATGAGCATTCACCCCACTGACCACCACCATGGACTTGGTTACCATGAACTCGATGTCCGTCACCACCTGCCGATCGTTAGAGAGAGATAGGTAGAACTGCAAGCTGCCTGGCCACTTAGCGACAGCCCTATAGCGATTTACTGGTAGAGAGCGGCTGCTGTGTGCAGGATCCCGTATAATATGGGATCCCGCACTCCCAGGTAGGGGGCGCGAGTGCGCGCTGCCGGCAGCTCGCTCCCGCTGTGATTACACACAATGGGAGTCGATTGGCGGTTATCATGGACTTGATGTCCGCCACCACCTGCTGATCGTTGGAGAGAGAGAGGCAGAACTGCGAGCTGCCTAACCACGTAGCAACCGCCCTATAGCAGCTTTACGGATTCAGGGTAGCTGCTGTGTGCAGGATCACATATAATACGGGATCCCGCACTTCTGGGTAGGGGGCCCGAATGCGACCCGCCAGTGGCTTGGTCCCGTGGTGATTACACACAATGGGAGTCTATTGGCGGTTACCATGGACTCGATGTCTGCCAGCACCTGCTCTTCTGAGACAGAGAGAGACAGAACTGCAAGCTGCCAATGTAAACAAGGCAGATCGCCATTCCGACGGGGGTGTGGGGATGGAATTTGTGTCCCTGCAAAGCAAAGACTAAATTCCATGTCTTCCCCTAGTAAAAGCACCTCACACAGTACAGAAAAACACTGGCTAGGCCCACATTTCACCCTTTGATCGCTCCCTAGATGTTTAACCCCTTCCCAGCCAGTGTCATTTGTACTGTTCACTGTATTAGTGTCACCGGTTCCCACAAAGTGTCAATTAGTGTCAGAATATCCGCCGCAATATCGCAGTCCCGCTATAAGTCGCTGATCGCCACCATTACTAGTAAAATAAATAAATATATCCCGTAGTTTGTAGCTATAACTTTTGCGCAAACTAATCAATATTGTCATGGATATGTAATAATGTCTGGCAGCTTACCTGTCTCTCGATGTGTTCATTAGAGGCCAGACTCTCTTATTTGGCTGCCTTTTATCATCTCTCCTCCCTGTATGGCTCCACCCCAGGCCATCCCAGGAACTCTATATTAACCACTGCACTGCTGGTCTGCTGTGCTGATCAACGTTGTTTGTTAGTATTGTGTTCCTGCTTGCCGCGTGATACGTTATCTCTGTGTACTGACTTTGGCTTGCCTCCGACTACTCCTGTTTTTCCTGTGACCCTGACCCTTGGTTATCCTCGTCTGCTTGTTGCCCCGACCTCGGCTTACCCTTCGCTATTCCTTGTGTCCTGAGTGGCTGCTTCCCCTCTCTCCCTACGGATCCAGTAGCAGCGAAGGCCATCCTCACCACTAGAGGCTCTGGTGAACACCAACTGGATCTTAGACTCCGCGCCCTGGGGAATCTTTGGCTCAAGCTTCCTGTAGGGTCCCTGTTTGCGCCCCAGTAAACCTCTCCTCCAGATCCACTCTATGGTCCATCTGCAGCAGTCTGCTATAGGGTTCACTACCTCGTGGTGCACCCCTGCCTCCAACAGGGAGGACTTGTCACCTGACCACAAGTGACCTGACAAATATACACGTATTGGAATTCGATTTAAATTGTTTTGGATGTTTTATAGCAGAAAGTAAATGTCAAAAAAAAAAAAAAAAAAACATTTCGTTGTTGGTTTATTTTTGTTTATTATTTTATTTGGATGTTTTATAGCAGAAAGTAAAAAAAAAAATTGTTGGCTTATTTTTGTTTATAGCGCAGAAAAAAAAAAAGCGAGGTGAGCAAATACGTCAGAAATGTAATTTATGCACAACGTAGCACGACTGCGCAATTGCCAGTCAAAGTGACGCAGTGCGACGTATCGTTGAAAAAAAAAAAAAGCCTGGTCGTGAAGGGGGGTAAATCTTCGGAGGTCAAGTGGTTAAAGCAGAATACCAACAATAATAACAACAACAATTAGTGTAACAACACACATAACGCACATTAAAGTGATGCAAGCGGTGTGAGTGTGCCATAAAGTTTATCCATTAAAGTGGCCCCCGCTGATGCAAGTCCTAAGGTTACAAAAACATTGAGAGTCATTTTTCTGCCCCAATCACTAATCCAGTGCCAGAAAATTGTATCATCGCATATGAACTCAGCACTAATGGAATCTATTGCTGGTGAATCACCTCTAAGTTACGCTTTTTTTTATTTTTTTATGACTCTTGTGAAGTGGAGTTTGAGCCCTTACCAAAACCAAAGAATACTAGGGATGGTCGTGCAAAAGTTTATACAAGGGCTCTACAAAAAGTAATGCAAAAACTTTTTTTTAACTTACATAGGTCATTCAAGTTGAGTAACTCTTCCTCTATAGCATGCGTGTCAAACACAAGGCCCGCCGGCCGAATCCGGCCCGCCACGCCATTTCATGTTGCCCTCGTTCCTTTTTTTTTTCAAATGGAACGTGGCGGAACTCAGTTCCTCCACCTCCGGCTCTCGCCCTTTTCTCCCCACTGCCACTTTTAATTGCAGAAGCCTTCTGTGTTTACAAGGACAGCTTTCCTCTCGGAGGTTCTCACAGATCTCGGCCTGTACTGCACTCGGGGAGGGGGAGGGGACATGGGGGATGCAAGTGCGGTGTGGAATGGGGCATCAAGTGGTAAGCTGCATTGTGATCCCCGTCTGTTCCCGGGTGCACAGATGCCGAACAGAGATCTCCCTGCAAGTGAGAGAGAAGGCCATCTACACAGCCGGGAGGTACTAGGCCCGGGCCGAGAAGGTGAGATGCGAGGAAGCTTTTTTTTTGGGGGGGGGGGGTGAGATAAGGGATGTAGAAGGAGATGTGTGCAGAGGTGCAGGATGGGGGAGAGTGGTGCTGAGGAGGGGTGGAAGTTGGATGTTGACAGCCTGTGAAAGAGAGCTGAACACTGCACTCTGTATGAAGCACACTACTCAACCCTGCACTCTGTATGTAGCACACTCCTAAACCCTGCACTCTGTATGTAGCACGCTCCTCAATCCTGCACCCTGTACATAGCACACGCCTCAACCCTGCACTCTGTATGTAGGGCACTCATCAAGCCTGCATTCTGTATGTAGCACACTCCTCAACCCTGCACTCTGTACGTAGCACACTCCTCAACTCTGCACTCTGTAGCACACTCCTCAACCCTGAACTCTGTATGTAGAGCACTGCTCAACCCTGCACTCTGTATGTAGAGCACTCCTCAACCCTGCACTCTGTATGTAGAGCACTCCTCAACCCTACACTCTGTACGTAGCACACTCCTCAACCCTGCACTCTGTACGTAGCACACTCCTCAACCCTGCACTCTGTATGTAGAGCACTGCTCAAACCTGCACTCTGTATGTAGAGGACTGCTCAACCCTGCACTCTGTACGTAGCGCACTCCTCAACCCTGCGCACAGCACACCCCTGAACCCTGTGCTCCGTGTGTAGCACACCCCTGAACTTGGCACATAACACACTCCTGGTATTAATTTATTTATAGATCCTCCCGCTGTTAGTGTAATTTGGCCACACCCACCATTGTATGTGGTTTGATGCGGTGGGGGGGGGGGGGGTTACGCTCTCCTGCATCTATTTTGAGGAAAAAAAACTGGATACATTATTTATATAGTCTTACAGATAAAAATGGCCTACAAATGTTCTTGCGGCCCAAGATAAAATTTAATTTGATATCCCCACTCTATATTAACTTTTCTTCTTCTTCATTGCAGGTAGAAAATGGATTCTACGCAGAAGCAACATGAGTTCTAGGTGAAGGAGGGGTGCAGGATGTCCAACTTCCACAGAAGCCTACAGGATGTCATTGTAGATCGATGTCTTATCACTGATGACCCTTGTCCATGGTGTCCTCTTTGTAATCATTCTGTACCCTTCTGAAGATGCACTCCTCCTGCGTCAGGAACTCAGTGATGGCACATTGCTTGTGTTTGGAATTCCTTATTTACTTGCAATGAAAGAAGAAAACGAAGAAGGTAAAGATGCCGGAGAAGACGAAGAAGGTGACGACCACAATGACGAAGAAGAATAAGATGACAAAGAGGAAGATGCGGAAGACAACGAAGACAGTGAAGAAGACGAAGAAGAAAAGGTCAGTGAAGACGATGAAGAAGATGATGAAGAAGACGATGAAGAAGACAGTAAAGACAACAAAGATGACAAAGAGGAAGATGCGGAAGACAACGAAGACAGTGAAGACAATGAAGAAGACGAAGAAGAAAAGGTCAGTGAAGACGATGAAGAAGATGATGAAGAAGACGATGAAGAAGACAGTAAAGACAACAAAGAAGACAAAGAAGAAGACAATAAAGACGATGAAGACTAGGACAGTGAAGGTGATGAAGAAGACAGTGAAGAAAACAAAGAAAACCAAGAAGACAACAAAGGGCCAGATTCAGGTAGATTGGAGCATCTTTGCTCTGGAGTAACGTTTCTCATTTACGTTACTCTGGCGAAATTTTAGGAGCAAGTGCTGTTATTCATGAAGCACTTGCTCCTAAAGTTGCGGCAGCGCATCGCAAATGAGCCGGCGGAATTCAAATTGGGCGGGTACGGGGCGTGTATTATTTAAACTAAGCGCGATCCCGCGGCGAACGTACTGCGCATGCGTCGAGTGTCAATGCATCCCAGTGCGCATGCTCCAAATTCTGTCAGTGAACGTCAATGACGTCACATCCCCATTCATGAAAGTTTTACGCAAGCGACGCGATTTTTATTTTTTCCGACGCGATGACGACGGCTATACTTAACATAGGATACTCCACTAGGGGGCTGCTTTATCTTTACGCCGCGTATCGCTTACGGAAACGTCGGAAAGACACTGCGTCGCGCCCGAATACGATCGTGAATTGCCGATTCCCGCTGATTAACATATTTTTTCAGCGTAAATCAGCGGGAACGCCCCCGGCGCCATTTTTAAATTAAAGTTGCGATGCGATGGCGAAATTCAATTGCGCCGATCGCATCGGAACTCCAACCCGGCGTTTCTTGTTTTCTGGTTACAGAAAACAGAAACGCCGGCTTAAAGTGACAGTTAGGCTGGAGTATCACAGATACTCCAGCCTAACTCTGACCTGAATCTGGCCCTAAGACAACGAAGAAGAAGACAGTGAAGACGATGAAGAATACAAAGAAGAAGACAGTGAAAACAACAAAGAAGAGGACAGTGAAGACAACAAAAAAGACAATGAAGAAGCCAAAGAATAGGACAGTGAAGGCGATGAAGAAGACAGTGAAGAAAACCAAGAAGACAGTGTGGACAACAAAGACACGAAGAAAAAGACAGTGAAAACAACGAAGAAGAAGACAGTGAAGACGATGAAGAAGAAGAAGACAGTGAAGATGATAATGAAAATGAAAGAGACAGCGAAGACAAATAAGAAGTCAGTGAAGACAACGAAGAAGAGGACAGTGAAGATGATGAAGACAAAGAAGACCAAAGTGAAGAAAACCAAGACGATCCGTGATCCTGGGAAAAGGCCGTGGCTTTTGCCTAGTCTGAGCCAGTCCTAAGGAGCTGCAGGCAGGAGTTTTTATGTGAGGCCGCAGCTTCGGCCTTGTCCACCACGATCCTGGGAAAAGGCCACGGACTAGGCCGAACCCGCGGCCTCGCCTAAAAAATCCCGCCGCAGCTCGCCACGATCCTGGGAAAAGGCCACAAGGCAGCGGCTTCATCCTAGTCCGCAGCGCCCGGTCTCGCGGCCTTTTCCCAGGATTGCGGCGAGCTGTGGGAAGTATTTTTTAGGCGAGGCCGCGGCTTCGGCCTAGTCCGCGGAGCGCCAGTCCTATGAAGAAAAAATAAAAAGATTTGGTCAAAATCTGAATCGATTTGACCTCCCAACTCGATTCAAGATTCAAGTCGATTTTTTCCCCAGCCCTACTCTGGCCATCAATTTTAAATTTGGCCTTTTCTTTAGCCACAGTAATACACCTGCCCATTGCAGAGTTGCACGAGCATCGACAATGTGTGGCACAATGTCCTGTTTATTGCGCAGGCGCCGCGTACAGCCGATTCATAGCTGTTCATCTTCGGCTAATTTCGGTTGCTCTGTTGTGGCCCGTACTGCGCAAGCGCTGCGTCCGACGGGGGACGCATCTCGTCAGGACACCGTCCCTTTAGGGTGGCAACCATAATGCTGATGCGGACCTTGCTCTAGAGTCCAACATATGAAGATTGAATGACTTATGTAAGTTAATAAAAACCTTTTGCCCCCTTTTGCAGAAACTTTCAGTACAGTCCTTGTATTTACCGAACGAGCGAGCGAGCGTGCTTTTCGAGGCCTACCTATGATTACTTACTATGCCGGACATAAATGAGCAATTCATGCCGGCCTCTACTCACCTACCAGCATCTCTGCAGTGGGAGGAAACGGGAAAAAAAAAAGAAGGTAATTCCACTCATTAGACGGATGATCCAACTAGATGGGGGAAGGAAAGTCACACATTTACTTTTGTGTCGTCTTTGAAGCTAATCAAAAATCCAATATATTTTGTGGTCAAGCAAAAGACAGGAAAAAAAAATAAAAAATGTGACAGTTTACGTATGTATTCCAGAAAAAGCAGACACTTCATCACCTCCGTGACGGGTGCCAGAGGAGTATCACTGCAGCTACTTTTCTCTTCTAATTATCATAAGTCAACTTTGTGGAATGAGGAAACTGCAGTGATCCGCTCGGGTTGTCCCGATACCACTTTTATTCCAAATACTCGCCGATACCAATTACTGATACTTTGTTTTAAGGTCATGTGACGTTTTTTTTTATTTTTTTACAATGCTTTTTTTTTTTTAGGGGGGAGGGAGGGAGTGGACGGTGTCTGTTTTTTTTTATTTTTTATCATTATTATTAGGGGGACACGGAGGAAACCTGGAGGGGGACAGCAGCAGAACGGAGGGTGACACAGAGGAAGAACGGAGGGGGACACAGAGGAAACCTGGAAGGGGACAGCAGCAGAACGGAGGGTGACACGGAGGAAGAATGGACGGCGCGATCACGTGTGTAAACAAACAAACCAGACGTGCGTCAGATCTGCGCGCCCGCTCGCGCACACGAGGCGACGGTCACGGCGCTCGGCGGGTCCACGGGACCCGCAGCGTCAATGATCTCGGTAAGGAGCCAATGGCAGAGGCTCCTTACCACGTGATCGCGCCGTCCAATGATGGCGCAATCACAAATGTAAACATTGTGGGGCACCTCTCTTCTCTCCTCACAACATTGCACCGTGAGAGAAGAGGGGAGAGATTAGTGCCCAGCAGTGCCCCCCCAGTGCCCCCCAGTGCCACAACACTGCCACATCAGTGCCACCTGTGCCCATCAGTGCCACCTGTGCCCATCAGTGCCGCCTGTGCCCACGAGTGCCGCCTGTTCCCACGAGTGCTGCTTGTGTCCACGAGTGCCGCCTGTGCCCATCAGTGCCACCTGTGCCCATCAGTGCCAATCAGTGCTCATCTGCACCCCACCAGTGCCATATTTGCCCACCAGTGCCATATGTGCCCACCAGTGCCATCTGTGCCCACCAGTGCCACACCAGTTCCACCTGCACCACTGCAGTTTCCCGCCTGTTGGCTTGTTAGGGACTCAAGAAATGAGAGAAGCTGAAAGTACATCAGATGTGATCAAATTGATCAATTTTCAGAAATTGGTACCATAGCTTGTAGACCCCATAACTTTAACCCAGACTAAATAATATCCATTTTTTTTTACTAAAAATATGTAGCAGTATACATTTTAGGCCAAATTTATGAGGAAAAATTACTTTTTTACAAAATGTTATAATAGAAATGAAGAAAAATTCAAATTTTTACAAAATTTTCGTTCTTTTTTCATTAATAGCGAAAAAAATAAAAACCGCAAAGGTGATCAAATACCACCAAAAGAAAGCTCTATTTGTGGGGAAAAAAAGGACAAAAATTGAATTTGGTTACAGTGTTGTATGACCGAGTTATTGACATTCAAACTGTGAGAGCACCGAAAGCTGAAAATTGGTCTGGTTAAGGGGGTTTAAGTGCCCAGTAGTCAAGTGGTTAAAAATAAACATTTATTCTGAAAACTGTTGTAATTCAAGGGGGAAAAATAAGCCGCCTTCAGACTGCCCTGCAGGCGGCCCACAGCGGGACACGCGCGAGCGCTCTCTCTCTCTCTCTATGTGCGTAACAAAATCAGGAGGCAAGGTGTCAGGAGGCGTGTCTTATCCCCCGGAACTTCCCCTTATCCCCCCGGCCCTCCCCTTATCCCCCGGCCCTTCCTCCAATACAAATCCTGTTGAAGTCAGCTACTTCATAATCACCAGCAGATATCAGATTAATGATTCACATGATCTGAAGGCTAGAAGAGCGCGTCGCGTTCTACAACAGAGGTAACAGCTCATTCAAACGGAACAGGAAGAATTCTTGCGACTTTTGTAATAACAACACGTTTTCTAGCTTAGAACTGAGCGGGGAATGGCGCGTGCACGCGATCGGATTTTCCGTCGGAAAAAACCTTGGACGGAATTCCGCTCAGGCTTCTCGCAAACACACGGCCACACAAAAGTTCTGTGAACTCTCGACTGTCAAGAACGCGGTGACAACTACGGCGAGCCGAGAAAATGAAGTTCAATGCTTCCGAGCATGCGTGAAATTGTATTTCCGAGCATGCGTCGCAATTTGCTACAGACGATCGGATTTTCCGACAGGAGAACCAGCTTTCAATCTTTTGTTTTGGCGGAAAAATCCGACAGCAAAAGTCCGATGGGGCCTACACACGGTCGGAATTTCCGTTTAAAAGCTCACATCGGACTTTTGCTGTCGGAATTTACGCCAAGAAAAATTTAAGAGCTGCTTCTCAAATTTTCCGACAAGAAAAGTTCTTGCAGGAAATTCTGATCGGCTGTATGCAATTCCGACGCGTAAAAAAAAAAAACACGCATGCTCGGAATCAATTTGAGGTATGCTCGGAATCACTGAACTTGTGCTGACAGCGTGAGGAGAAAAAAAAGATGATCACCGGCTCTTGTGTGAGGGACATCGTTCCCCAGTGGAAGAGGCACATCTGCCCTTATCGGTGCCTACCAGTACCGCCTGCCAGTGCCCACCAGTAAAATCAAGTGCCACCTATCAGTGCCCATCACTACCACCCACCAGTGGTGCCAGTCAGTGCCTCATCAGTGCGACCTAGCAGTGCTGCCTTTCAGTCTCGCCTAACGGTGCTGATCAGTGCCCATCACTGCCACCTATCAGTGCCACCTATCAGTTCCAATTCTCAGTGCCCACCAGTGCCACCTATCAATGCCCTTCAGTGCCACCCATCAGTACCACCTCCCAGTGCCCACCAATGCCGCCACTCAGTGCAGCCCATCGGTGCCCATCAGTGCAGCCTCATCAGCGTACATCAATGAAGGAGAAAAATAATGTTTGAAAAATGTTATAATAAAATATAAAATGGTTTTGTATTTTTTTTTTTTTTTTTTTTCAAAAAAAACCCGCAGAGGTGAGCAAATACCACCAAAAAAGAGGCCATAAAACCAAAAATAGTTTTTTGGTTTTATGGCCTCTTTTTTAATGCTTACATAGATTAATTTGTCAGTATTTTATTCATAAATCAATGTCTTTGATTTTAGATATATATATATATATATAGGGCCAGATTCAGGTAGATGAGAGCATCTTTCCTCTGGAGTAACGCTTCTCATTTACGTTACTCTGACGACCCTTTCAGCGCAAGTCCTGTAATTCACATAGCAGTTGCGCGTAAACTTGCGCCAGAGTAACGATAATGCGCTGGCGTAACCCGACGCAAGTGGAAGTAAGTGTGATCATATGTAAATGATGGGCGGAGCCCAGAGCAGAGGCTTACGTTCAGCGCATCAACCACGGAGCATGCGCAGTGAGTGCGGCTCCACTCGCCCCCCCTTGTGCGCATGCTCACAACTTCCGTCGGCACCACTTCACGGGAAACGTCAGCGCAATGCCTTCCGTTGGACGTTTAAATGCGCCCGTAGAAGCGCCATTCCGGCACTAAAGTATATCCTGCTCCCCCTCCCCGCAGTGATGTTACTTTTGTTCTGAGATGGCTGCTCCCGTTCCCCGCAAACACACAGGAGAAAGCTGAACTCTAAAGGCCAGGAGCTGTCAGCCATCATCTCGGCTATGGAGACCTATGATGTCTTCCTCCATGGCTGTAAAAGTTGACAGACAAGCATGGACAGAGGTGTTGTCCTGCAAGTGGGGGTGCTCAGCTAGCTCTTATCGTCGGTAACGCTGCTGTAGCTGCTCTCCTGCTGACCTGTGGCCGTCTGGAGTAAAGATAAAGCAGCCTTTTGTAGAAATAACTTTGCGCCGGACGGACGAGATACGCGCGGCGCATGTAGCCAGCGTATGGTGCTAATCCGTTCGTGAATTGGGGAAAAATCCCTCATTTGCATATTTGCAGGGGAAATCAATAGGCGCGACGGATGCGCCAAGCGAAATTATGCGCTGACGATACTCTGGCGTCGGAACGTTCCGCTGGTCGCAAATGACCCGTTATTGGGCGCATCTAGTTTGGTGGGTACGGGCACATAGAAACGACGGCGCATCATCACAGTTACGCGGCGCATATCAAAATACTCCAGCGCAAGTGTTCCTGAATCTGGCCCATAGAGTGAGATCCCTTTCTTGCTTCTACAAGTACTGCTTTCCTGAATCTGCGTCCTGAAGAAGCCCAAAGGCGAAGCGCGTTGATGCATTCGGCTTCTCATCGTTAACATGTATTCATAAGTATGATCTTTTAATCTTTGTATTTTATTTCATATATGCGGTCCTCTTTTTCTATTAAACATTTATATACTTTTTAAGCACTTCTATCGTTTACTGTGCCGCCTAAAGTCATGTCGATCAGGGCTCATCCCCGCCCACCCCCCCCCCCCCATTTTTGATTTTTTTTTTTTGATTTTTTTTCTTTACTATATTATTTACGGGTGTTGGCAATGTGAGTGCTATTTTTCTATTTCTGTACCTTGTCCATAAAGTAATAATTATCTCGGAAACACACTTATACCCTCCCCTACGCCGCCGCCATGACAGAATTTAATGTGGACCCCTTGAACTTGAACAGGCCCCCCCTCCCCCCTCATTAATTTAGCTAATCAGCGACAATATGTGGAACAAGATGAGAAGAACATCTGAGGGACGTCATTATATTATATCCATACATGTGCCCCCCCTCCCCTCCCCCCCTATAACCTCCAATGAAAATAATAGGAATCTCTAGTAGGAGAGTCTCTTCCCTCTTCCTATAATATTAGGAGTCTCTTCCCTCTTCTTATAATATTAGGAGAGTCTCTTCCCTCTTCCTATAATATCAGGAGAGTCTCTTCCCTCTTCCTATAATATCAGGAGAGTCTCTTCCCTCTTCCTATAATATCAGGAGAGTCTCTTCCCTCTTCCTATAATATTAGGAGAGTCTCTTCCCTCTTCCTATAATATTAGGAGTCTCTTCCCTCTTCTTGAAATATTAGGAGTCTCTTCCCTCTTCCTATAATATTAGGAGAGTCTCTTCCCTCTTCCTATAATATTAGGAGAGTCTCTTCCCTCTTCTTATAATATTAGGAGAGTCTCTTCCCTCTTCCTATAGTATTAGGAGTCTCTTCCCTCTTCTTATAATATTAGGAGTCTCTTCCCTCTTCTATAATATTAGGAGAGTCTCTTCCCTCTTCCTATAATATTAGGAGAGTCTCTTCCCTCTTCTTATAATATTAGGAGAGTCTCTTCCCTCTTCCTATAATATTAGGAGAGTCTCTTCCCTCTTCCTATAATATTAGGAGAGTCTCTTCCCTCTTCTTATAATATTAGGAGTCTCTTCCCTCTTCTTATAATATTAGGAGAGTCTCTTCCCTCTTCCTATAATATTAGGAGAGTCTCTTCCCTCTTCCTATAATATTAGGAGAGTCTCTTCCCTCTTCCTATAATATTAGGAGAGTCTCTTCCCTCTTCCTATAATATTAGGAGTCTCTTCCCTCTTCCTATAATATTAGGAGAGTCTCTTCCCTCTTCCTATAATATTAGGAGAGTCTCTTCCCTCTTCCTATAATATTAGGAGAGTCTCTTCCCTCTTCCTATAATATTAGGAGAGTCTTTTCCCTCTTCCTATAATATTAGGAGAGTCTTTTCCCTCTTCCTATAATATTAGGAGAGTCTCTTCCCTCTTCCTATAATATTAGGAGAGTCTCTTCCCTCTTCCTATAATATAAGGAGTCTCTTCCCTCTTCCTATAATATTAGGAGTCTCTTCCCTCTTCCTATAATATTAGGAGTCTCTTCCCTCTTCCTATAATATTAGGAGAGTCTCTTCCTATAATATTAGGAGTCTCTTCCCTCTTCCTATAATATTAGGAGAGTCTCTTCCCTCTTCCTATAATATTAGGAGAGTCTCTTCCTATAATATTAGGAGTCTCTTCCCTCTTCCTATAATATTAGGAGTCTCTTCCCTCTTCCTATAATATTAGGAGAGTCTCTTCCCTCTTCCTATAATATAAGGAGTCTCTTCCCTCTTCTTATAATATTAGGAGAGTCTCTTCCCTCTTCTTATAATATTAGGAGAGTCTCTTCCCTCTTCTTATAATATTAGGAGAGTCTCTTCCCTCTTCCTATAATATTAGGAGTCTCTTCCCTCTTCTTATAATATTAGGAGAGTCTCTTCCCTCTTCCTATAATATTAGGAGTCTCTTCCCTCTTCCTATAATATTAGGAGAGTCTCTTCCCTCTTCCTATAATATTAGGAGTCTCTTCCCTCTTCCTATAATATTAGGAGTCTCTTCCCTCTTCCTATAATATTAGGAGTCTCTTCCCTCTTCCTATAATATTAGGAGTCTCTTCCCTCTTCCTATAATATTAGGAGAGTCTCTTCCCTCTTCCTAGAATCTTCTTCACCTGCTTTGTTTTTCCACCATAGAGAATAATGAGAACTCTTCATTCTCCGAATACAAATCACACGCCTGGGCAGGATCCTCCGACCGGTAATCATATATAATCCCGGCTCTGATTACAGCCGTTTCCGACATTCCTGCCGGTAGCCGGCTTCCGAAGGAGACAGCCCAGATGTGAGGGCTACTGACTGCACCATTCCAGGCTTTCTAGATTTTATATGTACAGCGCCTTGAAATTTTCCCACATTTTCTCACGTTACCAACCAAAAAACTTAAATGTATTTTATTGGGATTTTATGTGATAGACCAGTGGTCTCCAAACTGCGGCCCGGGGGCCCAAGTCGCCCCTGTGTGAACCGGCTCTTAAGCTCGTGCATTGTTGGTTCTCTTACCTTTTCCTTCCATTTCCCTTCTAAATGTTTTTTTTTCTTTGTCTGAATTTCTCACTTCCTGTTTCTCCTCAGTAAGCTTGCCCCTATCATCTGGCTCGGGGTTAGTAAGCCAGAACAGCATTACTGAGGAGGAACAGGAAGTGAGAAATTCAGACAAAGAAAACAAAGAAAAAAAACATGGGCTATATGAAGTCATGACGTTGATCCAAACTGGGCCATACCATGTCATGACACTGATCCAAACTGGGCCATACCATGTCATGACACTGATCCAAACTAGGCCAATACTGAGTCATGAGACTGATCCAAACTGTGCCATACCAAGTCATGAGACTGATCCAAACTGGGCCATACCAAAGCATGACACTGATCCAAACTAGACCATGCCAAGTCATGACACTGATCCAAACTGGGCCATACCAAGTGATGACACTGATCCAAACTGGGCCATACCAAGGCATGACACTGATCCAAACTGGGCCATACCAAGTCATGACAGTGAGCCAAACTGGACCATACCAAGTCATGACACTGATCCAAACTGGACCATACCAAGTCATGACACTGATCCAAACTGGGCCATACCAAGTCATGACAGTGATCCAAACTGGACTATACCAAGTCATGACAGTGATCCAAACTGGGCCATACCAAGTCATGACAGTGATCCAAACTGGACCATACCAAGTCATGACACTGATCCAAACTGGACCATACCAAGTCATGACACAGATCCAAACTGGGCCATACCGAGTCATGACAGTGATCCAAACTGGGCCATACCATGCCATGACACTGATCCAAACTGGGCCATACCAAGTCATGACACTGATCCAAACTGGGCCATACCAAGTCATGACAGTGATCCAAACTGGACCATACCGAGTCATGACACTGATCCAAACTGGACCATACCGAGTCAAGACACTGATCCAAACTGGGCCATGACACTGATCCAAACTGGGCTATATGAAGTCATGACAGTGATCCAAACTGGGCCATACCATGTCATGACACTAATCCAAACCAGGACCTACAGAGTCATGACACTGATCCAAACTGGACCATACCAAGTCATGACACTGAACCACCCACTGCTAGCGAGAATTCTTCCTTTCCCCGGAGTTCGGCTTTATCTGCTCTTTCACCTTCTTTATGAAATAGGGCAAAGGTGAGACGCTCACCAGGCCATTTCTTCTGATCTCACCAGTTCTATAGCCTTTTTTCTCCACACCGCAGCTGACAGCCAACCCTCAGGGAGGGAGATGTTAACTGGAGATATCATGCTAAGTCAATTTCAGAAGGTAAACATACAGCTCAGGTCTGTAACAGTATCCACCGGCGCGCAGCACATATTGGCTTCCTCCACTTGACTGATTCACAAACCATCTGACTTCAGTCTTCCTTCTCAAAACAACTCCCAATTTTTGGCTGGAGTCTTTCGTTTTGTGGGGGGGGGGGGGTAATAGTGCGTGTGTTTGTGTGTGTGTGTGGGGGGGGTGTATGAGCTTCGCACAAGTGATTCATAACATACAGCAGAACCCGCCGGGGGCTATCAGACAATCTCCTCCCTCCCATCACTTTTAACCACTACAGTCCCGAGCCGCCTTCTGAGATTTGGTGTTTACAAGTCAAAAACATTTTTTTTTGCTAGAAAATTACGTAGGACCCCCAAACATTATATTATTTATTTAGAGAATAAAATGGTGGTCGTGGAAATACTTTCTGTCACATCGTATTTGCGCAGCGGTCTTACAAGTGCATTTTTTATTTAAAAAAAAAACACTTTTTTTTAAATAACAAAAAAAAACACAACAGTAAAGTTATTCCATTCATTTGTTTTTATAAAATTGTGAAAGATAAAATCCCCACGGCGAGTAAAAAATAGATACCCAACATGTCACGCTTCAAAATTCCGCCCGCTCGTGGAATGGCGATAAACTTTTACCCTTTAAAATCTCCATAGGCGACGTTTAAAAACATTCTACAGGTTGCATGTTTTGAGTTTACAGAGGAGATTTACCCTCGTAGGTTAGGGCTAGAATTATTGCTCTCGCTCTACCCTCAGATCGCGGAGATACCTCACATGTGTGGTTTGAACACCGTTTTCATACTTCCGCGGGCGCTATAACTCGCGGATGCATTCGCTTCTGCGCGCAAACTCGGCGGGACGGGCACGTTGACAATTTTTTTTTTTATTTATTTTACCTTTTATTTTTTTCACTGTTCTTTAAAAAAAAAAAAATGGGCCATACTGAGTCATGACACTGATCGAAACTAGGTCATACCGAGTCATGACATGGATCCAAACTGGGTCATACCAAGTTATGACACTGATCCAAACCAGGCCAATACGGAGTCATGACACTGATCCAAACTGAGCCATACCAAGTCATGACACTGATCCAAACCAGGCCAATACGGATTCATGACACTGATCCAAACTGAGCCATACCAAATCATGACACTGATCTAAACTGGGTCATACCGAGTCATGACACTGATCCAAGCTGGGCCATACCGAGTCATGACACTGATCCAAACTGGGTCATACCATGTCATGACACTGATCCAAGCTGGGCCATTTTACCCCCACCCGAGTCATGACACTGATCCAAGCTGGGCCATACCGAGTCATGACACTGATCCAAACTGGGTCATACCACCACCCATGTCCAAGCCATACGATCATGACACTGATCCAAGCTGGGCCATACCGAGTCATGACACTGATCAAAGCTGGGCCATACCCCCCAGTCATGACACTGATCCAAGCTGGGCCATACCGAGTCATGACATTGATCCAAACTGGGTCATACCACCATGTCATGACACTGATCCAAGCTGGGCCATACCGAGTCATGGCACTGATCCAAACCCCATACCAGTCCCATGACCCCCTCATACCGAGTCATGACACGCATCCAAACTGGGTCATATCGAGTCATGACACGGATTCAAGCTGGGTCATACCAACTCATGACACTGATCCAAACTGGGTCATACCAAGTCCCGAACTGGGCCATACCATGTCATGACACTAATCCAAACTGGGCCATACCATGTCATGACACTGATCCAAACTGGGTCATACCATGTCATGACACTGATCCAAACTGGGCCATACCAAGTCATGACACTAATCCAAACTTGGGCCATACCATGTCATGACACTGATCCAAACTGGGTCATACCATGTCATGACACTGATCCAAACTGGGTCATACCATGTCATGACACTGATCCAAACTGGGTCGTACCGAGTCATGACACCGATTCAAGCTGGGCCATACCAAGTCATGACACTAATCCAAACTTGGGCCATACCATGTCATGACACTGATCCAAACTGGGTCATACCATGTCATGACACTGATCCAAACTGGGTCATACCATGTCATGACACTGATCCAAACTGGGTCGTGCCGAGTCATGACACCGATTCAAGCTGGGCCATACCAAGTCATGACACTAATCCAAACTGGGTCATACCGAGGCATGACACTGATCAAAACTGGGTCATACCGAGTCATGACACTGATCCAAGCTGGGTCATACCAAGTCATAACACTGATCCAAACTGGGCCATACCATGTCATGACACTGATCGAAACTGTGCCATACCGAGTGGTAGTTGATCCAATCTGGGCCATACCATGTCATGACTCTCCTGTAGCCCAAGGGAGGGGGCGAGCACAACACTCCACACCAGGGAGAAAGCCTCGCATTACTGTGTGGAGTTACAGACAGAAGAACAGGAAGTGAGGATTTTTCAGAAAAAATAAGGACATTTAAAAGCAAATTCGGAAGGATGAGGTAAGTGAAGGAGGACTGCACTAAGGGAAAGGAAGATATTTAGGGAAGAAAAATTGTACCTCTACAACCCATTTAACTTCATCTCCCCCCCCACCCCCTGCTTTCTGAAAGAGCCGACAAGCTTTTATTTATTCTATACAGTGCTTTGAAAGGCTATAGAGAAGAGAAACCTACAGATAAACGGGTACAACTTATGCAGGAGGATTTCTTTCATCTCTGTGCATCACCTGAGAGCAGTTACTTCGCTGGTTACATGTGAGGATCTACAAACCGCTTTAAGATATCTTGGTCATTGGATGGAACACAAGCTCCTCCTTCGATCCTTCATTGCCAGTTGACTGTAACGGCGTCGGTTTCTTGGCGAAACGCTGCGGCCTTGTATTAGTCATCTGCCCTGTGATTGTGCGCTGATGTCATCGCTGTTGGCCGAACGTTGCGACTTTTCATAAGCGTTCCCACTTATTAAATATGAATTTTAAGAAAAAAGCAAAAGGAAAGAGAAGTCTTGGCAGGTTGAGCTTCGGAGTTCTTTTCCACCAACACAAGACTTGGCTTATAGAAGACGTCATCGCAAGCAAAGTCGCCAAATACAGAGCGCTAACCCTACTCCTGAGATAGGGCCCCCCAGCGCCAACCCTACTCCCGAGATAGGGCCCCCCCCAGCGCCAACCCTACTCCCGAGATAGGGCCCCCCCACCCCCCAGCGCTAACCCTACTCCTGAGATAGGGCCCCCCCCAGCGCCAAACTACTCCCGAGATAGGGCCCCTCCCAGCGCCAACCCTACTCCAGAGATAGGGCCCCCCCCCCCCCCCAGAGCTAACACGTTCCCGAGATAAGGCCCCCCCCAAGCGATAACACCTACTCCCGAGATAGGGCCCCCCCCCCCCACTACCACCCCC
>JAJQKJ010002170.1:0-61418 GCA_029574335.1 Rana kukunoris
GGGGTTAAGTTGAAATGAAGGTGTTTAACCCATCCTGAAGAAACCTCCCTGGACCCAAGGATCCAATCCAGTCAATAACTAGCCTCAACGTACTCTCAAAGATAATGGAAAAAATAGTGGTTACAACAGCTGAACAGCATTAGCATCTAAATATTGACAAGGGTAAATGCAATCAGGCTTCCGTCCCGGACACGGGACGGAAACAGCATTACTGAAAGTATGGGATGATGTTCTCAAGGCCGCAGACGAAGGAGAATCTTGTCTTCTAGTTCTGTTGGACCTAAGTGCCGCTTTCGACACTGTGACCACAATCTGTTACTGACTCGGCTTGCTGAAGTAGCCAGAGTCGCAGAAGGCGATCTATCTTGGTTCTCCTTTTTCTGGAAAACCGATCGCAAACAGTGAAGTTAGGACCTTTCACGTCTGACAAACGCACAGTAACATGCGGAGTCCCTCAAGGATCGCCTCTGTCACCAGTGCTGTTTAACATATATCTTCGTCCTCTTTTTGAGATTATCAGCAGCCAAAAACTGCTCTACCACTCATATGCAGATGACACACAACTCTATTTCCGCATCTGCAACAGACAGGATCACCACCTCAATCTAGAGACATGTCTCTCTTTGATAGAGGACTGGATGACAAAGAGTTATCTTAAACTCAATGGAGCGAAAACAGAACTTCTCCTGTTCACGCAAGCGTATGAATCAACTTTCAACAGCATGGACCCCCCCGCCCATTCTGGGCAAGCTCATCACCCCTAGCGCCAAAGTCAAAAGCCTAGGGGTCATTTTTGACTCCTTTATGACAATGGACGCACAAATAGGGTCAGTAGTCAGCGGATCTCACCATCTGCTGCGCCTACTACGCAGACTCACTCCGTTCATCCCTAAAGAAGATTTAGCGGTCGTGGTGGGAGCAATTGTTAACTCCAGACTGGATTATGCAAATGCCCTTTACCTCGGCCGGCCTCCCCAAGTACCAAATCGCTCGTCTGCAAGTCGTTCAGAATAACGGCCGCCAGACTGGTGACTGAGAAAAAACCCTGGGAATCCATCTCACCTTCACTGAGAGACACTTCATTGGCTGCCAGTCAAAGACAGAATCGCTTTTAAAGCTCTCTGTCTTACACATAGATGTGTCCATGGGAATGCCCCCCCCTTTATTTATGCGAAATAATAAAAGCGCATAATCCCAATCGCGTTTTGCGATCCACGAATCAGAACCTGCTCCAGGTTCCGAAAGCCAACTTCAAGTCCAAGGGAGAAAGGAGATTCGCGATCCAGGGTCCTAGACTATGGAACGCTTTACCAACCAGCATTCGGTTGGAGGAGAACCACCTAGCATTTAGGAAAAAGGTCAAGACTTTTCTCTTTTGATATCAAAGGAGACAGGAACAACAAGCGCCCAGAGGCGATTCAGTTCGCATGTGCCGCGCTATACAAGTTTTCATTCATTCATTCATTCAGAAGCCCGTCGTCCAGAACGGTTTACCGCCGTTGGCGTTTGGTGTTTTAGAAAAATCTGTTCTGCCACCTTCCACATAAAGTCTGCATGGACCATAGACCTGGCATTTTTTTTTTCAGCAGGATGAATGAATTCCACAGACATTGCTCCAAAAGATGTCTGAAATTTTTTTTATAATATTTTTTTTGCTGCTTTCGCATTGCTGGATAAAATGTCATGGCTTGGTCCGCCCTGTCCACACCTCCCATCGTGTGGTTGTAGTCCAATACAACTTGTGGCTTTCTTACATCTTTTCCACCTCTGGTATGGACCATGACGGTCGAGGTATTATGCACTGTGCTCATAAGGGAAATGTTCTTTTTTGTCCCGCCACTTTAGTGCCAACATTTTCCTTTTTTGCCATGCAGCTACTTCTCCTTTCCCGAGCTTTTTATTTGAAAAACCTGACGGCATCTCATGCCGGTTAGGCCTCACGGTTCCATAAGCGTCCGTCTTATTCATAAGAAGGAACTCGTACAGTTCTGGTGAAGTATAGAAGTTGTCTGTAGTGAGACAGTAGCCCTGGTTGAGCAAGGGCTCTATCAATGACAGAACTGAAGCGGTTGCCATCCCAAAAAACTGAATCTCGGGGAGAATTTGGTCCCTTTGCCAGTGTAAAGTACTGTGTTCCAAATATATCCAGAGCTGGATTCACACAGCATAAAGGATTTTATCCCAAAGCGAGCGCGCTTAAACGCAATAAATTGAATCCAACTGAGCCTACCTTTATAGGCCATCAGACTTTCGTCTATGGTGATGTCCCGCTCAGGAACATAGGTCTGCTGGAAGTTCTGCAGTATGATTTGGTAAATATCCCAATTTTTTTTAGCTTTGGAGCTGGATGAGATTGTTCATCAAATTCCTCGTTATTTGCGAAGTGCAAATACTTCATAATCAAAGAAAATCTATATTTGGACATTACCGTTCCAAAAAAGGTGTGGCCAATAATTTATTTGTGGTCCAGTACCACTTTTGGAGTGGTTTCCCCCACCACTCCCTGTAAAATTAGGAGGCCAAGGAATTTCCAGATATCATCACTGGTCACAGGCTCCCATTTTCTGCCCCGAGAAAATAGCTGATGGGTAGCAGCTTGCTGATCTTGATATCTGTTTGTCTCCAACAATATTTTGTCGATCACCGCATCCGTCAAAAAAAGCCGGAGGTATTCCAACGGATTGTTACCCTCTATGTCCACTTTTATCCCAGGTGATCCTGTGAATGGAAACCTTGGGGGCGCTACGTGCTCCGTAGCGCAATCAATTGCGCACCAAGTCCGCACATCGCTGGGCACACGTGCAGGATCGTCACTAGCATCACTTTCTTCATCTGATGACGAGCTTTCCCACGGGTCGCTGTCACTCAACTCCTCCGCAAGGGATTCTGCATCGCTGTTGCTGTTTGGCAGCAGGTTGCATAGCGATTTGGAAGTAGAGGCACGCTTTGCCATGATTGCTGCTCAGTATACAGACACTGGTACTGTAATCTGCAGACAGGTCACTTGAGAAAACACTGGGGGGGCAATCAAAGGTCACTGTATTTATTTTCTATTTTTATCCAATTGTATCAGTGTGTTTTTACTGTGTTTTACTGTGTTTCTACTTATACGTTTGAATTTGGCACTGTCCCCCCCCCCCCAGTTCCGCCCCCCTGCGTCGCAACGCTCGCAGGGAAGGGAATCGGAGGTACACACAGCATCAGGCGGAACATCTGGCCGCCGTGTACTGTGGGGATTCGTCGCTGGAGCGCAGAGAAAAGGTAAGAAACCTCTTTCTGCATCCAGCGAGGCAAGCCCGAGTGTGGCTCGGGGTAACTGATCGCAGCTTGAAAATCTCACCCCGAGCCACACTCGGGAATACCGCCAGGGAGGTTAACTGGCATTTGTGTGGTCATGAAACACTGTACTCAAATGAAATGTATATAAATATTTCACAGAAATAGAGCTTTCTTTGGGGGGGTTTTGATCTCAATGTTTTTATTTTTTATTATTTTTATTATTATTATACAAATAAAAAAGGCTGAAAATTTGAAGAAAAATATATTTTAACTTTTTTTCAATAAAAAAAAAAAAAAAAAGAATTTCTTCATAAATGTGGCCACAATGTATTCTGCTACATGTCTTTGGTAAAAAAAAAAAAAAAAATCTCAATAAATGTACAGTATATTGATTGGTTTGCATGAAAGTTAACGCACCTACTTATGATGAGATATATATATATACACTAGAATTTTTATTTTATTTTTATTTTTATACAAATGATGATAGTGATCAGCAACTTATAGTGGGACAGTGTTAGCGTGGCAGTCAATCTGACACTGGGTGGGAAATGACTAACTGACACTGACATCACCCGTGACACTAATACAATGATCAGTGCTAATACTATACACTGCATATATAAACGGTGTAGCGCTATTCTCATACAATCCGCTCCACTGTGCATACAATGTATCATATTCAATGAATCTGTGACTTGATAAAACAAACATTGAAAAGAACAATAAAATAAACAAACAATCAAAGTCGTTGTAATGTGTATTAATCCACCGCTGTGCTCCTTGACAATCTTCTCATATAAAGCAAGCAAGTGTTTCGTGTTCTCACCTCACTCCTATTAATCACAGGCTTTTCTTTCTTACAATTCTAGAGAATCCCTCAGGGATGGATATTTCCTCTGTTATCCATGGATATGGTCCTTTGATATGGTTTTCCTCTCTCAAAAGCTTTTCACATGGGCCACATGAAATAGAAAGGCAACTGCATAATGCTCTCTGTATAAATCATTTAATAAAATACTCCTATAAAATTGCACTTACAAGAAGTTAAATAAAAAACAGCATTTCCTAAAGTGGAGTTCCACCCATTTTTTTTATGTTTGTCTGTGCTGCATGCCCCAATCTCATAGTGTTCAGAATGGATAATTTGTATTTATTTTGTTGCTTGTAAATACCTTTTTTTGTAGTCCTTCATTACTTCCTCCTCCTTATTAGCCTAGGCTATTAAGTCACAAGGCTATTTGCAAGGGTTTCTGGGATAGGCATCATGTTTCCCAGTAGTCCTTGCAAACCTGACTGAAACTTATTACATTGCTTGTGCAGCACTGAGCATGTGCGAGATATGCAAAGCTGAAATCCAGGAAGTCATACAGTCTGGCTTCAAGATGGCCACACTTAAGATGGCCACAGTCTATTTCTAGATGCTGCAACAACCTAACAAAACGGACCTTAGTTTACAGACTTACTTTACTAGAATACATTAAGCTTGTGTATTACAGGGGTATTTATATTTAAAAAGTGAAATTGTGGGTGGAACTCCCCTTTAATATCTCACTCGTGAGCTCGCCACACCACTCAGGCTCTCAGTGATCACGTAACGATTCAGGGCTGAGCTCCTCCCTCCTATACCATATAAGTTTACACATTACAAAGACTTTGATTATTTGTTTATTTTATTGTGATTTTAAATTTTTGTTTTATCAAGTCACAAATTCATGTAGTATATATATATAATGCACAGTGGAGCTGATTGTATGAGAATATCGCTGCACCGTTTATATATCGAATTTTCTATTTGTTTAGTGAAGTGAATCACTGATAGGTGTACAGCAGCTATTTCATATTTTTAGACGTTATATGTATTATCGTTATTCATTATTATTATTTAAATAAATATTATTGAGATTCATGTATGTTTTAGTATACAGGTCACTGATATAGTTTGTTAATGTTTTAGAATACTAGGTAGCGCTGATTGTTTCACCTTATATACTAATACTATACACTGTCACTGTACTAATGACACTGGCTGGAAGGGGTTAACATCAAGGGGCAATCACGAGGTTAACTGTGTGCCTAACAATTTGTAATGTGTGTTGCTTTTACTAATTATCCTGGTTATTATTTCTCCCTGCTATGCAGAGACAAATAAAAAACTGCCACATCGCTGCACCATGTACAGATCCCTGTGTTGTTAGTAAACACAGGGCTCTGCACTGTCATTCGCTAAGCTGATGAGCAGGTCCTGACCATAAATCTTTAGCTGGGGCCCTCTAACCAACTTGTGCTATACCGAATTACAGCACAGATGGCAGGCGGGTGCGCACACATGCCCCCACCCGCAAATCACTTACATGTACTTGATCTGGCACACAGCAGCCGCCCTGTCACAGTATTTTTGCAATGAGGTGATCTGCAAGTGGTTAACACATCTCTATGGGCCAGATTCAGGTAGATGGGAGTTTCTTTACTCCGGAGTAATGCTTCTCATTTACGTTACTCCGCCGACACTTTCGGCGCAAGTACTGTTATTCACATAGCAGTTGCGAGTAAACTTGCGCCAGAGTAACGATAATGCGCTGGCGTAACCCGACGCAAGTGGAAGTGGGTGCGATCATATGTAAATGATGGGCGGAGCCCAGCGCAGAGGCTTACGTTCAGCGCATCATCCACGGAGCATGCGCAGTGAGTGAGGCTCCACTCGCCCCCTTGTGCGCATGCTCACAACTTCCGTCGGCACCACTTCACGGGAAACGTCAGCGCAATGTGTTCCGTTGTGCGTTTAAAAGCGCTAGCGGAAACGCCATTCCGGCGCAAAAGTATTTCCGTTTCCCCCCACCCCAGGGAAGATACTTTTGTGCTGTGATGGCTGCTCCCGCTACCCCCAGAGAGAGGAGGAACCTCAACTTTAATGCCCAGGAGGTCTCTGTGATCATTTCCGCTATGGAGACATTTAATCATTTCCTCCATGGCAAAAAAAGTCGGAAGACCAGCCGGGAGAGGAAGCAGGCCATCCTGGACACCATTGCCAGCAGGGTGAATGTGCTAGGGTTAGGCATGTGCATTTCGTTTCGTTCTGAATCGAAATTCGGACGAATTTTCCATTATTCGGACATTCGGATGCATACGAATTTCCGAATTGCTATAATAACGAAAAATTTCGACCGTTTTCGGAATTCGTTCATTTTCGACCGAATTTCGAAAAAAAAAAATTGGTCGAAATCGAATTTTTTTTTCCGAATTCCGAATCGAATACCCGCGGACTAAATTCGATCGGAATTCGAAAAAAAAAAAAAAAAAAAAAAAAAAAAAAATATTTTCGAATTTAATTCGAAAAAAATTCTATTAGAAAAGAGACTATTTGTTTTCTAATCTGGTTGAAATATTTTCGATTTCGACCGATTTTTATGAAATTCGGTCGAAAACGAACGAATGCAAAAAACGGTCGAAATATTTTCGATTTCGACCGTATTTTTCGAAATTCGGTCGAAAACGAACAAATTCCGAAAACGAATTCAACACATGTAACGAACCTAACTTAACGAAATTTATTAAATGACGAATTGAAACGAAACGAAACGAATTTTTCACTTTTGCACATGCCTAGCTAGGGTACTCCACCCGGACTGCTGGTGACATCCAAAAAAAGGTAAACGACCTGCGGCGCAAGGTCCGTGGCAAGGTGGCCACCATCAGGAGGCATGAGAGTGGCACAGGTGGTGGTCCCCCATGTCCGGTCAGCCTGACCACGGAGGAGGAGGTGGTCGCTCGCTGCCTGGACAGGGAGCAGGTGGAGGGGGTCCCTGGATATGACTCCGTGGAGGAAGGCTCCAGGACAGGTAAGTGTTTTTTATCCCCTATTTGATGTGTTGCATGTGGGGGGGGGGAGGGTACATGTGCCAAGTGTGTGGGACCACCAACATGTGTCTGCTTTGTGTCATCCACAGATGACGGAGCTGGGCCATCATCTGTCGGCGGCCAGTCCACCCCATCCCCCCAACGCCATCGTGTGTGGTGAAGACACCGAGGTGGTTGTGGAGGATCCTATTGTGGCACAGCAGGACTTTTCCTTATTGTTGGAGGACTCCTCCCCTTCTCCAGGGCCGTCTGTCATCCCCTCCCCCATCCTTGGAAGCCCCTCAAGGGCGACTCCATCCCCCCGGGGACAACCATCTGCTGGCCCCAGGAAGGCGACCCAGAAGACCAGGGGGGTGTCGGATCTTGTCTAGGGCCAGTTGGCGAGGGATCACGCCAGACAGACCCAACCAATGGGGGACATAGTTGGGCACTTGGAGAGAGTGGCTGACAGCCTGTGCTCCGTGGCCCAGATAAGCAACGCAGTGCAGGATGTGAGTTGCAACTGCGCTGCAGTGGTGACCAGTTTGGGGGAGGTGCAGGGGGATATTAGGCACCTCACTGCAGCCGTACAGGCAAACACTGCTGCCATCCAGGGAAACAGTACTGCCATCCGGGACCAGGGGAGGCTGAGTCGGCGGGCCCAGCATTATCAGGTCATCCGTCAGCTCAGGATGCAGGCCTAGCAGCTCAGGGTGCAGGCCCAGACCAGTGCGTACCTCGGCCGGATAGCCATGGCCTTGGAGGGCATGCAGGCCACACCTGCCAGGAGTGGCCCACCCGGGGATCAGCCACCTCCAGATGCCCCCCCACCCACTCCATCCAGGCATCTGAGGAGCCAGAGAGGTTCGGCAAGAAGGAGCCCCCGGCATCCCCGATGATTTTTTTTTAATTTTATTTGGATTTATACTCAGGTTATGAGTTTTTTATTTTATTTGGATTTATACTCAGGTTATGAGTTTTTTATTTTATTTGGATTTATACTCAGGTTATGAGTTTTTTATTTTTTGATACTGCACACGTTGCAGTGTGAATGGTGTGTGAATGTGAGGGGGTGGCACTCCTGCCAGTAAGGGGTGTCACCCTCGGCCGTGGTGGTGAAGTTAACCCCACGGCTGTATGAATGACGTGTGAAAGGTGTATGAATGGACAGCGACATCATTGGGGCCTTGACGCTGGCGTTGCTGCTCCCAAGTCCTACATGCTGGACTTGGGCTAATCCAATGTGATGTGGATGTGGTGTGTGTGATCTAGGGACATCAGTGGTGTACACGCGTGCATTCTCTGTGTGATAAATGTTTTGGTTTAGTGTCCAAAGATGCCTACGGCGAGGACCCTCCTGACTGCTCTTCCATCAGCAGACTGGTTGTCCTCTGGCAGGTGGGGACTGTCTGGTTCGGGGGTCAGGTCATCACGTATGTCAATCTGCAGGCCTTTTCTCATAGCAAAGTTGTGCAGAATGCAACATGCACCGATGATCTGACACACAAAGGTAGGGGAATACAATAGGGTCCCCCGGACTTATCCAGGCAGCGGAAACGGGACTTCAGGAGCCCAAATGTTTGCTCCACCACTGCACGGGTTTTGATGTGTGCTTCATTGTATTTTCTCTCTCCTCTGGTTTGGGGGTTCCGGAAAGGAGTCATGAGATGGGGTCCCAGTGCATATGCAGAGTCACCTGTAAGGGAAAAAACAGGAGGGTGTTAGTCATGCATGTGCCACTTCTGATGTGCATCACAGGAGGGGATAGTCATGCCTGCCACCCATGTCACTCACCAACCAGCCAGCTGTCCCCATACATGTTCTGCTTGAATTCTGCTGGGATGGGGCTCTGACGGTATATGAAGCTGTCATGGCTGGACCCTGGGTGTTTGGCACGGACGTGCCATATGAGGCGTTGGGCATCAGCTATCACCTGTACGTTGATGGAATGCCAATGCTTCCGATTGCGGTATATGTGCTCTGTGGCACTGGGGGGCTGTGTGCAATCAATGGCCCCCACAGTGCGTGGGAATCTGGCAATGCTGTAGAAATCTGTCATTGCCTTCAGCCGCAGCTCCTCAGTGGTGGGTCTGATGAACTGGTTGGACATGCGTCTGAGGATTGCAGGGACAACCTGGTGCACACATCTGCTCACGGAGGATTGTGACATCCCAGCCACCACTCCACTTGTACGCTGGAATGATCCACTTGCAAAGAAATGAAGTGTTGCCAGTACCTTCACCAGTGGCTGCACTGCTTGTGAGCGGTGTGTCTTGCTGGTGATGTCATCCTGCAGGGTTGTGGTTAGTTCAAGTATTGCATCTGGGCTGAATCTGAAGAGGCGATACACCTCCTCATCCCCCATGCCAAAGAGGCTCATGCGCGTGCGGTATATCCTCTCACGTGCCCGCCTCCTTCGTTCCGGGGGACCCATCAGTAGTTCTAGGACCACGATTGCCCCTGGCATGTTGGCACACAGAGGTGTTGTCCTTGCATGTGTGGTTGTTCAGCTTGCGATTTTTGTCGGTAGCGCTGCTGCTGGAGCTGCTCTTCTGCTGACCTGAGGTCGTCTGGAGTAAAGATAAAGCAGCCATTTGTAGAAATAACTTTGCGACGGACGAACGACATATGCGCGGCGCATGTAGCCGGCGTATGGTGCTAATCCGTGCGAGAATTGGGAAATCTCCCTCATTTGCATATTTGCAGGGGAAATCAATAGGCGCGACTGATGCGCCAAGCGAAACTATGCGCTGACGATACTCTGGCGTCGTAACGTTAAGCCGGTCGGAAATGGCCCGTTTTCTGTCGCATCTAGTTTGGTGGGTACGGCCACATAGAAACAACGGCGCATCTTCACAGTTACGCGGCGCATATCGAAATACTCCAGCGCAACTCTACCTGAATCTGGCCCTATATATTTAATACAACAACAATTAGAAGAGTAAGTATAAGGCTACATTCACACATGCCCGACTCCGTCACAGTCCATTCCAACGGAGTCCGCCTGTGTCCACCAGCTCAGTGGGAGATCAGTCTGCAGATCTCCATGAGCCGACGGATGACAAGCTTCTCTCTGCTCACTGAGCGGGGAGGAGCTTGTGCAGCGCCGCTGTCTCCTATGGAGCGATCTGATGAAAACGGATAGCATGTCCGTTTTCATCAGATCTTACCCTATCCGATCCGCATGGACGGATGGAGATTAATTAATTGTTAATTAATTAATTGTTTTTAGCGGATCGGATCAGGTCAGATGTCAGCGGACATGTCTCCGTTGACATCCGACGTTCCATAGACATGCATGGAGCGCCCCTTCAGGTCCACCTGAAAAACTGACAGACCGACCTGAACGGATCCATGTGTGAATGATGCTTAAGTCTTCCAAGCAATGCAATTTACAATGGGAATGGGGTGGAGACCTGCTCTAGCAAGTAGGGGTGTAGTATGAGGCTGAGTTCCTCGCATCCAATTTGCAATAGCAGGAGATTTTGACTGGCTCTCTATGGATCCGGTTCACATATCTCCCCTGTGGCTCCTGTGCATCTTTTGGTCCGTTTCAGGTCTGAATTCAACCTAAAATTTGGGCTGAAATTGGACCTAAAATGGTAAGCGGGGACGCACAGGACCCCTGCTGTGAGTCATCTGCATTTAGTTGTGGACATCTCTAGTGCTATAAATAAACTGCAAAATCCCTTGTTTAGAAAATCTAAGCAATATAAATGTATTGTGTAAGCAGAAACTTATTTAGACTTCTCTCCTATTTGCAAGGGATTAATTAGCAAACTTCCATCTATATGTCAATGTTGTTGTCAGCTGACACATTCACAAACGGGATGGTAAGCCAAGGTATTTCTGGCAACATATGGATTGACCACTTTAATAAAACATGGCAGCAAGAAAATGTAGTGATTATCCTGGGACACAGAAAGTGCTGCTTCATAGGATTGCAAAGTGAGCAGTGGTAGAATCCTTAACCTGTTAATGAAATGTGCGATTTTATAGACGTTCATACTGTAAATGTAAAAGAGCATTATACAGGATTTCTTAAAACTATTAATAAACTTGCTATTAAGCCTTTTTATATTTAATGAATGACCTGCTTTTAGAAACCATTTTTAATATAATTATCATAAATGATAGTTAACCACTTGCTTACTGGGCACTTAAACCATCCTCCTGCCCAGACCAATTTTCAGCTTTTAGTGCTCTCACTCTTTGAATGACAATTGCGCGGTAAGACAGAATTTAAAAAAAAAATGTTTTTATGTTTTGTAATAACATTTTGAAAACAGGTAATTTTTCTCCTTCATTGATGTACGCTGATGAGGCTGCACTGATGGGCACTGATAGCCTGCACTGATGGGCACCGATGGGCTGCACTGATGGGCACCGATGGGCTGCACTCATGGCACAGATGGGCTGCAATGATGGGCACTGATAAGGCGGTGAGAGTGGGCACTGATAGGTGGCACTGGTGGGCACTGAGAGGTGACACTGATAGGTGCCACTGATGGGTGGCACTGAAGGGCATTTCTAGGTGGCACTGATGGGCACTGAGAAGTGACACTGATAGGTGGCACTGAAATCTGGCAGTGATGGGCACTGATGGGTGGCAGTAATGGGCACTGATCAGCACTGGTAGGTTACACTGATAGGAAGCACTGCTAGGTGGCACTGATGAGGCACTGACTGGCACCACTGGTGGGCAGCGATAGGTGGCACTCGTGGGCATTGATAGGTGGCACAGGTGGGTACTGTGGGCACTGGCAGGTGGTAACTATGGGCACAGATGAGGCAGAATTGCCTCTTCCTCTGCAACCGATGTCCCTTGCACAAAAGCCGGTGAGCAGATTTTTTCTCCTCACGTTGTCAGTGTGAGGAGAAAAAAAAATGATTACCGAGCGTTTGTTTACATCATGTGATCAGCTGTCATTGGCTGACAGCTGATCACGCGGTAAGGGGCCAAGGATCTGTGCTGTAGCCGTCAAGTGGTTCAAGGATACAAGATATTATAGGAATGCTATTGATAGATCTTAGCTTTTTCTAAATGTCAAAATTAAACTCTGGCCCAGTGTTTTTCGTTCTGGTCAGACGAGAAGAGTTATGCCAGCTACAGTCAGGTCCATAAATATTGGGACATCAACACAATTCTAGTCTTTTGGGCTCTATACACCACCACAAACAAGTTGTGCTTTTACTGCAGACTTTCAACTTTAATTTGAGGATATTAACATCCAAATCAGGTGAACGGTGTAGGAATTACAACAGTTTGTATATGTGCCTCCCACTTTTTAAAGGGACCAAAAGTAATGGGACAGATTAACAATCATAAATCAAACTTTCACTTTTTAATACTTGGTTGCAAATCCTTTGCAGTCATTTACAGGCTGAAGTCTGGAACCCGATAACATCACCAGACGCTGGGTTTCATCCCTAGTGATGCTCTGCCAGGCCTCTACTGCAACTGTCTTCACTTCCTGCTTGTTCTTGGGGTATTTTCCCTTCAGTTTTGTTTTAGCAAGTGAAATGCATGCTCAATCGGATTCAGGTCAGGTGATTGACTTGGCCATTGCATAACATTCCACTTCTTTCCCTTCAAAAACTCTTTGGTTGCTTTCGCAGTATGCTTCGGGTCATTGTCCATCTGCACTGAGAAGCGCCGTCCAATGAGTTCTGAAGCATTTGGCTGAATATAAGCAGATAATAATATTGTCCGAAACACTACAGAATTCATCCTGCTGCTTTTGTCAGCAGTCACATCATCAATAAATACAAGAAAACCAGTTCCATTGGCAGCCATACATGCCCACGCCATGACACTACCACCACCATGCTTCACTGATGAGGTGGAATGCTTTGGATCATGAGTAGTTCCTTTCTTTCTCACATACACCTACCTCCTGAAGAGTGTTATTGATCTGACCAACTGTTGTGAAGGGTGTTTTCTTCACCAGGGAAAGAATTCTTCGGTCTTCCACCACAGTTGTTTTCCGTGGTCTTCAGAGTCTTTTGGTGTTTCTGAGCTCACTGGTGTGTTCTTTCTTTTAAGGATGTTCCAAACAGTTGATTTGGCCACACCTAATGTTTTAGTATCTCTCTGATGGGTTTGTTTTGTTTTTTCAGCCTAATGATGGCTTGCTTCACTGATAGTGACAGCTCTTTGGATCTCATATTGGGAGTTTACAGCAAAAGATTCCAAATGCAAATAGCACACTTGAAATTAACTCTGGACCTTTTAGCTGCTCTTTGGAAATGTGATAATGAGGGAATAACACACACCTAGCCATGAAACAGCTGAGCAGCCAATTGCAGTTAAAGCACATCTTGTTTGTTTCATTTCAAATCCATTGTGCTGGTGTATAGAGCCAAAAAGATGAGAATTCTGTCAATTTACCAATATTTATGGACCTAACTGTATACATGGACTGAAATTTTAGCAGTTCAGCGGGGACCAGACACACTTTGATCCATGTAGAAGCTAGCTAGGTGTACACAAGTCGATCTATCGTCCAAATTATGTGCAACCAGCCTGTCGGGCACATATGGGAATGGATAAATTATGGACAGGTATGCCTGAAGGCAGCCCATTCCATTAGAGGTCCAGGCACTTTCCAGAAGTCCAGAGCATAATGGCAGCTGAAGGCTTCCAACGTGTCCCCACGCCAATTCCAGCAAGATAAACAAAAATGACAACCATCCCAATATATAAGTAGCCTTTTGAGCAAATAAAGCAAAACAAAACAATTACACTGTCTAATGATTTGTGTTTTAGATGTACAACATTTGCAAATATATGTGGAAGCTACACTGCCTCATCAAGACTGCTCAGTACAGCGGGGTCATAAATCTATTCTATGTCCATTCTTCCCTAAAGTTTAGCTAAAAAAAAAAAATGCTATGGCTTTAGTGAGTTAACTAAAGCTGGCCACACACTAATAGATTTCAGAAATAATGCTTGAAAATTATGTATATTTAATGACTTGAAGAATGTTGTTCAAAAGCACTTCAAAATTATAGTCAGTATAAGCAGTAACATAACAATCTTGCAGTGGCTAATTTCGACAGGATCCTGCTGCCTGCACAATAATGGACGTAAGTCTTTACAGGAAAGTTAACTGACTAAAGCTAACATTTTTTTTTTTTTACTTTTTATAAGGCTTTATAGATGCAGGTACACAACAAAAGCCCAACACTGCATAATGGTAGCTAAATGCATCCAATATGTTCCCTCACCAATTTCAGCAAGCTAAACAAAAATGGTAAGTGGAAAGCAAAGGAAAATTGCTGCTCCGGGTGAGAGACTCAATGGATAGTGTAAGAATCCCCACATGGGTGCAAGCCCCGGCTTGCCTGCCATAAAAGACTAAATGAAGGAAGAAATTGGCTGCAAACCAACTTGATCTTACCACCCATTCTATGGTGAGGCACTCACCTGTTTTCACTTTACACTCAAGATCTGTTCACTGTCTTTCTTCCCTTTGGTAAAGATTTTTATATCTTCCCCAATTAATTATTGTGTTGTGACTTTGTTGATACACTTTATTTAAAACATTTCCACAGAAGCCCTATGGGCCTTTACTCAATACTTATTGCAGCCACAGTTACTGTATTTATCGGCGTATAACACGCACAGGCGTATAACACGCACCCTAACTTTAAGAGAGAAGTTTCAGGAAAAAAACATTCCACCGCCCCCTGCGTATAACACGCAGGTACAGTTTACCCTCTATTTTCAGGGTAAAAAAGTGAGTGTTATACGCCAATAAATACAGTACTTATTGGGGACGAAATCACTATTGATACTCTTGTTTTCTGTTCACCGATGTGTTGCCGCAGTTATCGCCACCTCAGTTTCCAGGAATGATGTTACCATAGTGCATCCAGCTACCTATACTACCCATGTTGATTAATACTGTAGCTTACATATAGGTAAGAGTGCTAGGATTAAGATTTGGTTCCCCCTCTTCCTGTTATCTTAGTCGCTATACTATTTGCCATGTATATTTCATTACAGACATACCTATATCGCATTTGCTCCTGATGAGTGGAAGTTATTCACGAAATGTGCGTAGAGCTTTCCATTGATTGTCACAGTTACTATGTGTCTACTATGAGATTACCTTGAAAAATTTTGAATCAATTATTAAATATCATGTATGCAATCAATCATGTATATATGCAAGTTTGGGTTATATTTAATATGTTTTTAAGATATACTATGTACTATGTAAGAAACACTTACTTATATGTGTGTGTGTATATATATATATATATATATATATATATATATATATATATATATATATATATGTGTATATATATATATATATATATATATATATATATATATATGTATGTATGTATTTATTTATTTATGTTATATATTTTATATTTCTTTATATTGTCCCACATGCATCCATGTGCACCAATAAATAATACATACTCAATAAATCATTTGGTTCTGGTGGTCCCAACATTCCCCCATTCCCCTTCCCCCTCTCTTTTTCATTGTGATTCAAGTCCATTAATTGAGTATTCCATGCAAACAATGACACACACCACAGTTGCAATAGCTGGAACAGAGGTGGACTAGTTTTGCACAGCTACACTGTGCTTACACATTAAAAAAAATGGCAACCACCCCAATTTTAAATTAGCTTTTTTAGTAGGGTTTACATGGAAAGTCTTCCATAGGCTAGAATTAAGTTAGAACTATAGGGTAGAGCTTTCAGAAGGCAGCAAGGCTTCCACATAAATGTGTGAAGCCAGGCACTGGGCTACAGCAACATGGAGATGCAGTCCCTGTAAATGTGTGGGGAAGATCTGAAATGAGGGGAAGTTCTGCTGATTTTATCATCCAATCATTTGGCAAGCTAAAATTATGTTTTTATCTTCCTTGCATGTCCCCCTTTAGATTTACAGCGACTGCACTTGAAAGTGCACTTGTAGTTGATTTGCCTTTCGTAAATAACCCCCATTGCCCTTTATTCTTCTTTTCCTCTACTGAGATACCGATGTTATGCTGCACCATCCTCCTCTGGTCAGCAGTGAGACAGCTAAAGCCAAGCAAGCCCATAGACTTTTTTGCAGAGCGCTGAGAATCCTTGGGAGTGAAAGTTTGAGATGGAAGCCATATAAAGGCTACACTATAGTGATTAAACTACAGATCCCAATATGCACTAGGAGGAGCAGAGAGATGGTTCTTAAGCCCTGGACCCTTTTGTAGCTAAAGGACCAGGCCACGATTCGGCACTGTGTCGCTTTAACTGACAATTGCGCAGTCATGCGACGTGACTCCCAAATAAAATTGGCATCCTTTTTTTCCCCACAAATAGAACTTTCTTTTGGTGGTATTTGATCACCTCTGTGGTTTTTATTTTTTGCGCTATGAACAAAAATAGAGCAAAATTTTTTAAAAAAATCAATATTTTTTACTTTTTTCTATAATAAATATCCCCCAAAAATATATAAATATATACATTTAATATATATATATATATATATATCTCTTTGGTAAAAAAAATTGCAATAAGCGTCTATTGATCGGTTTGCGCAAAAGTTATAGCGTCTACAAAATACAGGCGTCTACATCAGAAGAGGATTGTTTTCACATGTAAATGAAAAGTGCCTCCAATAGTGTAATAACGTAAAACCATTTATTGCAAAACAAACAAACAACATCTTCGACCATTAAACTCACATCACTTCAATCACATAAAAGCATCAAGGCAAATGCCTATTACTGAGCTGTGGCGGTGTAATATTTTCACGGCGGACGCACGATGCAGCTTCTATACCTCACCCTTCACTCGCTCACTCGCCAGTTTCGAAAAAACACCACAACTGGAAAAAAAGTCACAGATGGTTGTCTGTAAAATCCTTTTCTTGAAAGTACATCACGGGACACAGAGCAACAGTAATTACTACATGAGTTATGGGGGCTATATAAATCCTATATAATAATAATTAAACCTATACTGCATGTGAGTTAACTGGGACTGCAAAGATGCTCTTAAAGTGTCCCAACGATAGCTGGCAGAAGAACATCTCAAAGGGCTGCCCTCCCATAATACATTATTCTGCATGCCTTCTTTGCTCCTCTGCCCCTTCTGTTACTATCTTCCGTTTGTCTTGAACAGTTCATACCCAGTCATTATAGGACTAGCATTACTGCTATAAATGTGCTTTGGCAGTATAGTTCCAGCACTCGGTAGATTCAACTTTACTATTGACCAATGCTGCACTTGAGGTGGCCTTGCTACTGTGATGCTGATCTGGACACCAAATATCGTCTTTTGCCTAGTCCTTACTGTGATTTACATTGTATGCTAAATTGTATTTTTACCATTGTTAATGCATTTTATGCTTGTCTTATTACCAACCATATTGCGTGACAATATATTGAGTTTGCCTTTACTACCTGGTTTGGTGACTGTTTTCTTTGGTATGGCAAAGCTATTGGGTACTAAATATTGCTTATAGTGATTTCCTGTCATTTTTTTACCCTTGTGCAATCAACCTGGTGTGTTGGAGGGGCTAAGGCCTAGTGAGAAGGTCGAGGCAAAGAACAGAGGGCAATTCCTAGACTCTACCAAGAAGGAGGATAATGACAGCCTTGCCAAGGTGTTTTGGGCTGTAGCTGCTGAAAAGGTAAGTATATTTAATGTGATTTTTTCCTAAGGTTTTTTTTTCTAAAAATGTAAAATTGGGACTTTGAATGAGATGCGCTTTATCGCAATATGCGATTAATTATATAAATATGGAATATGAAAAAAGAAAGATTCCATAGTGGCCAGGCTCTAGGTTGCTAAACAAAAAAGCACTAAACCAAATTGATCTGTCTAATTATATGCAATTAAAAACAGAGGTTTAGTTACATGCATTTGCAAATACCTGTTTAAGCTGCAATGCCATCGTCAAGGCACTCCGTGTATTGCAGTCCTAGCTGTGATTTTTAAAGCCTCCTAGTAAGGAGCACAGGTGTGCTAATCAATAGGCAGGGGGCAGGTGGTAACCTAAACCCGCCCCTACCTACAGTTTGTCTGGCAAGGAAGAGCACTGGAAAAACCAAAACAAAAAAACAAGAGTGGAACCAAAACATGTCTACCAAACCAAAAATACCACCAGACTAAGTGCGGACCACATCAACCTTGGGTCTGCTAGTCAAAGGATGACAATACATAGATTGACTGTTGGTGGTAGATTTGTGGAGGCAATATATTTCACTCCTGAAAGCGCATCTCCATCCCTGAGTAGTGATTAAAAGGGTGGGGTTGGGACTTTGAATGAGGCATGTGATACAAACTACCACAGGCCTCCATCCCTGTAAATGTCTAAAAATGTAAAATTGGGACTTTGAATGAGATGCGCTTTATCGCAATATGCGATTAATTATATAAATATGGAATATGAAAAAAGAAAGATTCCATAGTGGCCAGGCTCTAGGTTGCTAAACAAAAAAGCACTAAACCAAATTGATCTGTCTAATTATATGCAATTAAAAACAGAGGTTTAGTTACATGCATTTGCAAATACCTGTTTAAGCTGCAATGCCATCGTCAAGGCACTCCGTGTATTGCAGTCCTAGCTGTGATTTTAAAGCCTCCTAGTAAGGTTTTTCCTAAGGTTTTTTTTTTCAATATTGTAGGCAGATGATTTTTGTCATGGGGAGGAGAAGCACTGTTAACAAGGAGACCTTGCATTTTTGGTGCAAGGTCCACTTTATGTAAGATACCAAATGCCATTTGCAGCCAGCTTTGGTTATCCACTATAGATAGCCATATCTTTCAAATCTGGGCAGCTTTGTGAAACAGATCTATAAAAATCTAAATGGAAGTTTGCTCACTGATGAAACTCCAGATCTCATTTTTTTAATCTCCAGTGGAAAAATGATAGTTGCAATCTTGTTGGTTGCTGTGAACACCATAAATCCATATTGCTCCCTTAGTTCTTGTATAGAAGACCATATGCAAGAGAAGGTTCAGTGACATAATACCTTTTCATCTCACTTCACACTGTAATATCTGCTATTTAATGAACTGCTTGGCCATCAGTAACTGCCACAGCAGCTTTTGCACTCACCCATTTCAAAGGTGAATAATTTTTTGCTTGCAGAAACATAAAACAAACATTCGTATCTACACTTTTGCTTCCCAAATATTGATTTCCCTTTTTATCCTCTATGAATAAGTTCTTTGGAAGACTCCAGTCTTTCTCACAATATTGATTTTTTTTCTCTAACAATTACATTTCATCATTAGAATATGTCCCAGTGGAATGGTCTCTATTAATTTTACTGTAGTGATTACAGCAAATCTGTAAAGAATTATTAGAGCAGCGTGGGCAGAAATGATCAGTGTATTAAACTATTGTAAAACCTCTTGTTGGTCCAAAAATCCAATAAATTATGAAGTATATCGTTACATTTGCATATTCTAGTGATTATTCCTTTATTCCTTATTCTATGTAGTCTTATGACTGTAAGAGAATTATAAACAACTATTCTAAATTGTTGAATATTTATAACATGGAGCATAGTACAACATTTTTCAAGCATTCCAGTTGATTATATGATGTTATATATACTGTATATATTGGATATTTGTGCAAAAAATAATGCTAAACACTTTGCAGGCTCTTGCATATGACAGAACTGGCTTAAGGCATGTGTAGATAGACATTTTTTGGGTCTTTTTACTTGTGTTTTAGGTAATTTACATTTAACTCCTTTCAGTTTATTTAAATTGAGCAGTGTGTCTGATGTCCTTGGTCTGTGGATCCTGCAGCCAGCTGTACCTGTGAATGGACCCTATCATGTGTGCCTTTTTGTATCCCTGCTGACCCCAGGACCTCTGCATGATTCGCTGACCCATTCTCCTCGGGGTCTGATCTAGGTTTGCCACCTGTCCAGGATTGACCCGGACAGTCAGGGTTTTGAATCACGTGTCCAGGTTTCAGGCAGACTGAAACCCAGACACATTATTCAAACTGGGCAGTGGCTCCTTAAGTAACCAAGATAGTCACACAAATCTGTTGCCATCTGGGAGCTGCAGGCGGCTGTCTTGGGGCAAGTTCGGCATCACTGGGTGATGATGTCAGAAAGAGCAATTTAGCCACACCCACTGTTCACTGCGGCACGCTATGCACACCACATTACTACTCTCCTTGGGGCACCCAAAGTTGCCCCAGACCTTTAAAGTGTTTGGGTTTGGCTTGAAGAAAAGGTGGCAACCCTAGTCTGATCGCTATTGGACTGAGTAGCTTTTAAAATTTGGCATAGGCTGGTTATGTATATCTCTAATCAATGGTGTTCAAATTTTACCCTGTACAGTAGAAGAGGAAGCTCGAAATGCATGGGTCACATCATTAGGACATAGATTTTCAGTTTCTGTTAAAATATAATTACCATTGTACTATGATATGAATATACCAGTGTGTGAACTATACAGCTGGAGAGGAAATAATATGCAATGCTAGATATTCAGTCTATTTGTTTTATTTGGTCGTGTATATATAATGTTGTGATAATAAAATGTGTTTTTCTGTTTTATATAGAGATACTGTATATACAGTATATACAGTGTATATATATATATATATATACTGAGGCGTAACTAGAAGCTTCAGAGCTCTGGTGCAAGAAACTTTGGAGGCCCCCCCTGACCCCCCCTTCATTTCATTGGTCCCATGGCCCTCCTGTTGGGGCCCTTTACTCCTGTTGTGGGGACCTTTATTACGGTCCCGCAGCAGGGCTCTTTTATGTGTGCTGCAGTGAGCCCTTCCAAATATCATGGGCCAACTCCACAGTGGCAAAAAGCAATAGATATGTCACCAGCACACCAGGGAACTCCACATAAGGGTCCAATGCAGGGTTGCAAAGGTCACACTTCAGACTGAGCCCTGTTGTTCTAGCACTATGGGGGTCCCCAGCTTCCTCTTGCTGTCCTGCCCCTGCTTTCGAAAGAGCTGGTCTGGTGCCTCTGTCCCCATGGCAGTGGAGGCAGACTATTCTGACCCAGTGCCGGTTACATTATGGGGCTGATAGGTGCATGTGGGGAGTGCTGGCACTATTGGCTGTAGACAACTGAGCCCCCTGCTGGTCATCTAGCAGTGTTAACGCTGCATAGCCCTCTCTGTTGACATAAACATAAACACAGTATTTATAAGAATCTAGAGTACAATCTTATACTATATATATCAACCATATGTTCTGCTTCAGGAGGAACACCTGCATCCATCTCTTCTCTCCTGTCCATTTCTGGTGGAGGGGGGAGTGTCAGAAAAAACTCTTGCTCAGCTCCTAAATGTACACACCTTCTGTTCATATTCATAGTAGTTTTATTTTTATATGTCACTATGTGTTATGAATGTGCTTTTGTTGGGTACCCTGTTGGAACTCCAGAGCCTTGTTGCAAGTGAGACTTCTGCGACCCTGATAGTTCCGCCACTGTATATATACATTATATATATATTTATATGTATATAGTATATGTGTTTGTTTTGGTACCTTAAAAATCCCAGAGTTTCTCCTTGGGTATATGAATGGTGTGAACAGGGGCATAACTATCAATTACAGGGCCCCATAGCAAAATGTTGTATGCCCCCCCCCCCCAAAAAAAATGCCCAATGCCATTGAACAACATATTACCACACTCATGTGACACAGTACCCAGGCAACAGCTTATATTAATAACAACCAAACAAAAAATTGCCAATAAAATCTACAGGTTACATTCAGTACATTATAGTGTAAGTAAAGTAAAAAAATAGTTTTTCAAGTTTTGTACCCCCACAACTAACGCCCCAGGGCTTGTGGGAAAGAGGCCCTTGTCCCCATCTGCATGGGGACAAGGTGCTTTTCCAGGCACTGTGCAAAACAGATGCCAGTCTGTCTCCCACTTCCTTCCTACCTCGTGTCCAGACTCCAGAGCCTCCTCATGTGTCGAAAACGATGTCCCTTCACATTCGTTCTGCCCCGCCCACTCTGCTCCCACACACTCTGCTCCCTGCTCCTGCTGTATGGGGCTGCGTGTGTCGGGACACGGCCGCACTCGTGGGGCCCGGGAGGCTTAACAGTAAACTTACATTCCTCATCCTCACCGTGCACAGTTGCCAACATTGTAAAAAAAAAAAAATTATAGGGGCGATAACCAGCTCTCAAATATTTGTTGCCTACACACAGTCGGAATTTTGGACAATAAGCTTCCATCAAACATTTATTTTGGAAATTCCGATTGTGTGTACATGGGATATGAGTGGGTAGAGTATGGTGCAGAGGCAATAACACACACACAGTCCAAGTGCAATTAGTGAAACTTGTGCCATCAGCTCATAACTTGTTTACAACTTGTGCAAAACAGTTCACAACAAACCCTGAGGGTAGAATGCCCAACTGGGAGCACGCACGAATGCCAACAACGTGTAGCAGAGCAGGTATCAGTCGAACTGACAGCATCTATCTTGAGAAGCAGAATGCGGCCTGACCTTCTTGTGCCCAAATGGGAAGATTGCAAGGAAAATGCAGAGCCCTAGTTTTTCCCTTCTCATATGAGACCTGTTCCTGCCGCTAGTCACATGGCAGGTAACCTGCAATCGGATTACTACTCCGGTGACTTGGGAAAACATAGAGGCACCATGTTCCTTATGACTTCTCCCTTTGCATTCCTTTTGTGGTTGAGTGCAACCTGCAGTGGAGGCAGCAGACTGCACCAGCCTACAGGTAGACTTTAAAGGCACGTAACATCATAATTGTTTAAAATATCCTAATTGTATTTGTATCTTAGTTAAAAGTAATATGCATCATGTATATACTCAAAAAATTCTTCAAAATCCGACAAAAATCTGAATATAAAATAACCTTATTCACGAGAACACTCATGCTCCCAGTACTTTTGTATATGCATATAATCCATATACAGTATAAATAAAAACACTCAAACATATAATATTTGATTTGAAAAAGTTTCCTTTTTATCCTGGCCATACCTACCAACATTTTGAGATGGGAATGAGGGACACCTACTAGCAAACATATGTAGGCATCGGACACACCTCCTGCCACACCCCCTTAGAGAATTAACAAAAAAAGTTAATCAAATCCACAAGGGCTTTTTTTTACCACTACTATTTCTTTATAGTGGCCTTTAAAATTTACAAATGCAGCAATTTTAAATTTGTATGAAAAGTTTAGCACTAGGAAACTTGAAAGATAAAACGTGCATTTTATATACTATATAGATCAGACGAACATGAGGGACAAATGATGGGGAAAGAGGGACAGAGGGACATAGTTTCAAATCAGGGACAGTCCGTCTAAATTAGGGACAGTTGACTAAGCCAATCTTTCTTCATTTGTTTCTCCCATGCTCCCCTTTTTAGATGTTGCAGCTCACAGTGGGATGATTTCAGCAACAAAGGCAGTACAGCCAACCCAGCAAGCAGTGGGTATTACTATAATAAGGCCCCATGCACACGAGAAGCAAAAGCAAACACTTCTAAACTCAAGTTTTCAAACGCAAAAACCGGCGTTCAAAACGCCCGTTTTTGCCGCGAATTTTGCGGCGTTTTGCCGCGTTTAGCGGCGTTTTACCGCGATTGCGGCTATCAGCGTTCAGAACCACTGAATTGTAGACCCTCCCAAAGCTTATATATTTAACCATTTCTGCAATTTTCAACAGAGAGAGCAGCAGCAGCAGAGAGAGCACTTGCATACATTCATTATTCTCCTTTGTGAAATGGATCCCATAATGAATATATGCCAAGAAATTGTCCTTACTTTGCTCTTGATGAGGCTTCAACGCCGTAGCAAACTACGTGGACGACCCATTCGCAGAGCTCGTCGTCGCTATTGGACCCATCCGTTGATGGCACAGAGATTTTCAGTTGGGTAATTTACATTTCGAATTTTCAAAATTTCGAATTTTCAAAATTCGAATTTTCAAAATTCGAATTTTAAAAATTTCGAATTTAGAAAAATTCTAATTTTCGAAAATTCTAATTTTTGAAAATTCGAATTTTTGAAAATTCGAATTTTTAACATTTCGATTTTTCAAAATTCGAATTTTTAACATTTCGATTATTCAAAATTCGAATTTTCAAAATTTCGAATTTAGAAAAATTCGAATTTTCGAAAATTCTAACTTAGAAAAATTCGAATTTTCGAAAATTCTAATTTAGAAAAATTCGAATTTTCGAAAATTCTAATTTAGAAAAATTCGAATTTTCGAAAATTCTAATTTTGAAAAATTTGAATTTTCGAAAATTCTAATTTTTTTTAAATCAGAAAAGGTTTTTATTGAAAATAGACAGAATTAAATTAACATACACAGACAGACCAACAATATCATGGTACAGCTTCACATTTTATACAGAACACGTGACAGTACAGAGTTCGTATACAAAAATATAGTTGGATCATAAAAGACATCTGGAGTGCACCTAGGAAGAAATATTGCCAGACATTTCCTTGTACAGCAAAGGTTCCTTACTCCCCATAAACATGACCTGACTGTGTTACCAGTAATCTTACATATTGGCAAAGAGCCTGAAATGAAAGAAAAAGAAAAAGAGAAAAAAAAAAAGAAAAAAGAGAACAGGCAAAACAAAACCAAAGCTGGAACAAAAAGTGAAGGCAATCCCACCATCATGGCTCATAAAAGACATTGCTTCCCCGGATACTCTCTCTAGGGGTACCGCACACCATCTCACCCCCACCGCTCTTGCAGCTCCATTCTCCATAGCACATATCCCAAACTAGCCCCCCCTTGTACTAATGCATTAGCCCTGTAGTAATCTATCTCTCACCAGTTCGAGAGGACCCAATCCCGGAGTATCTAACCAGGGTTGCCATATTGCATAGAACTTCTTCAATACATTTCGGTGTTGGTACGTTAGTTTCTCACGTATTAATAAACTGTTTAACTCGTTTCACCCACTGTCCACCCGTCGGTACCCTCGGAGTAATCCAAAGTCGCGCAATTTCTTTGCGGGCAATATAGAGTGAACGTATAACAGCAATATGGCCATTAGGCGACAAATCGGGCAGCTCCAGGGCACCAAGCAGGCAGACAACTGGGTCCTGTAGAACAGGTATTTGAAATACAAGTGAGATGGTCTCCAGCACATACTTCCAATACCGGAAGAGTTTTGGACACTTCCACATCATGTGGAGAAGATCCCGGGATGTGCCTCGCATTTTGGACAGAGAGGGGTGACTCTGAGGCCCCATTTATATAGCCTAGCCGGGGTCCTGTACACCCTATGTAAGAGGTACAAATGTGACAGTCTCTGTGACGCGGAGACCGAGACCTGGGGAGCAGACGTCAGGCACAATTCCCAAACATCTCCGTCAATAGGCCCCAAATCCCGCTCCCACCCCCTTTTACAGGGAAGCTTACCCGTATCGTGGGTTAAATTGAGTAACTTTGCATATACCCTGGATATCAATCCTGTCTTTTCAGTCGTTGAGAGTACATCTCTCATCAAAGGGTGCACCATTTGGGCGAAAGGGGACAGCCTGTCTTCACATTGTATAGCATGTCTTAGTTGCAGATACTGGTAGAATTGTCCGTTATGTAGCTGAAATTCCTCTTTTTAGGGCCGCGAAGGGTTTAAGTATTATACCTTCGTATAGTTGAGATATATATTGAATTAATGCCTCTTCCCATGAACTGAACCCCTTAAGCTTAAAGAGTTCCCTATAGTATTTGTTCCTCCATATCGGGGTAAACTGACACACTGCCTTGAGTTTGAAGATAGCTCGAACATATTTCCCAGAGTCTAATCAGTAAACTAATAGTGGGGAGGGTAGTAGGAAACCGTGTGAGGCCTGCTTCAAGATATACCAGAGCCGGGAGACCTGGATTCCCGGATACTATCAAAGACCTAATAGGGTCAGAATCATCCTCCTCCCCCCAATTACTCAGATGTTGAAGCTGCGAGGCTATAAAATAATTCCTGGCATGGGGAACCGCCATACCACCTTGGTCCTTCGCAAGTTGCAAAGAACGCAAGCTGATACGAGCTGGTTTATTGCCCCAGATCAATTCTCTGAACTGGGTATCTATACGTGTGAACCACCTGTGAGTTATCCAGACCGGGGCATTGTGAAAAATATAAAGAAGCTGAGGGGCCCATATCATCTTGATTAAATTAACTCTGCCGGTAACGGTGAGTGGCAACTTCCTCCAGGCAGAGCACTTCAGCCGAAGTTTCTGCAGCAATGGGGACAGGTTCTTATCCAGATACTGAGTAGGGTCCGGGGTTACCTGTACCCCTAAGTATCTAAATTCATTTACCACCTCAATATCTTGTGCACAGACCAGTAAGGGACCCGGCAAAGGGTCTAGGGGCATCAGGACTGACTTGTTCCAGTTGATGCTGAAACCCGATAGCCGACCAAAATCGGCTATCAGGTCCATCACATTCTGCAGAGATCCCGCGGTGTCTGTCGCCCAGATATATCAGAGTATCATCCGCATAGAGTGAGACAACATCCTCTCTCGGACCCCTGTGGAACCCAACTATATCCTGCGACCCCCTAATATGTACAGCCAAGGGCTCTAGGGCCAGGGCAAACAACAGGGGCGACAAAGGGCATCCCTGCCGAGTGCCTCTGGCAAGTCGGAATGAATCTGACACATCTCCATTAATGTGCAGTCTCGCCGACGGGGCGCTGTATAGTAGTTGAACCCATTTCAAAAATGTGGGGCCTACCCCAAATTTAGTCAACGTTTCCCATAAATAGGGCCATTCTACACTATCGAATGCTTTAGCCGCATCCAAAGATAGGACGGCCCTATTGCCCGCGTTATCTGTGGGGATCTGCAGATTCAGAAAAAGCCTACGTAGATTCTGGGACGTAGATCGTGTAGGGATGAATCCAGACTGATCTCTATGAACCACTTTTTGGATGCAGCTAGCCAATCTATTCGCCAGAATCCTGGCAAGTAATTTAACATCGAAAGTAAGCAGAGAAAATTGGCCTATATGAATCTGGGGATAAAGCATCCTTGCGGGTTTTAAAAGCATATTATGAGGGCCTCGTTCATAGACAAAGGGAGAGATCCCGTCTCAAAGGCATGGTTGTACACTTTAAGCAGAACTGGAAGAAGTTGGGCTGAGTACCGTTTGTAGACTTCGGATGGTAACCCGTCAGCTCCCGGAGCTTCCTCCATTTTTTGCGTGCGCCAAAGCCTCCAATAGTTCCTCCTCGGTCAACGGGGCCACATAAAGCACAGCAGCATCGAAGTGGACAAACAGGGCAAAGGGTATCTATCTAGGAATGCGCCAATATCACTCCGGGAGGGCCCAACCTTGGATGAATAAACATCTTGAAAAAAGGTTTTAAAAACATTCATAATATCGTGAGTGGAATAACAGGGAGTCCCATTAACCCCTAATATGGATACAATATGTGCGGATGATTGCTGCGATCTGGCCACTAGTGCTAGCATATGCCCTGTATTCTCACCCTCCTCAAAATGACTTTGTTGCAAAAAAAAATGTTTATTCTCAGCTAGTTGTAGAGAGAGATCTCTCAGCATAGACTGGGCAGCCAGCCACGGGCGTTTCGTATCATCCGTGGGATTGGCTACATATTCAGCCTCAGAGGCGCGAGCCTCCTCCAGGATTGACATCTCCCACTCCTTGGTGGAGGATTTAATCTGGGAAATCGCTTTGATAAACTGTCCTCTTAAAAAGGCCTTAGCCGTTTCCCAGACCACATCCAACCCCGCCGAGTCTAAATTATGCCTGAAAAAAGTTTGTAGTAGATTAGGGATGGGGTCTGGTTCAGGAATAAGTGAGAGCCAAAAAGGGTTAAGTTTCCAGAGGGTGTTACCCCTGCACGCCCCAAAATGAACATCTATCGATAGGGGGGGGTCCGAGACCCCTGCGGGGGTGATACTGTGAAGATTCCAACATTGCCATCAGTAAATCATTCCCCAATCCCAAATCAATTCTGGACAGGCCCCCCACCGAAGCAGATTGACAGGAGTACATAAGGGCATCTGGGTTGCGTGCCCGCCATACATCTATCAGGCCCATCTCCATGAGTAAACGAGCAAATGGGGTAGGGCCCGATTGCCTTTGCAGCTCCGGCCTCCCACGACTGGCCAATCTATCTTTAGCATGGTCTAGACAATTATTAAAATCCCCAAACACCAACACCGGTATGCCCCGGGAAGCGGACAAGAAAATCTGTCAGCAATTTCAGGGTATTAGCGGAAAAAGGAGGGGGAATATATAGCCCTGCAAGAATACATTTAGTCCCGTATAGTGAACACAGAGCAAAAACATACCGACCCTCTGGGTCAATTCGTACCTCTAATGCTGAAAATTGTACACCCCGTCTAACCAGGAGGCTCACTCCCCTCGAGTACACCGAGAATGTAGCATGGTATTGGTGCCCAAACTGCCGTGTTGCAAATTGAGGTGTAGAGGACGGGGAGAAGTGAGTCTCCTGCAGGCAGATGACATCCGCACCCAACCGCTTGATCGTGCGGAGCACAGCCAAGCGCTTAACAGGACTGCCCAGTCCCCTGACATTCCAGGACACAATTCTGGTTAGCTTAGACATTGTAGAGCATATACTATTACAATAAGGATATACCAAGCGAGGACATGTCTCCCACAGGTAAGGTAGCAGGGGACATTGGACCATAAAAACAGCATCATACCATTGAATACGTCTGGGGAACATAAAAATAATAAAAGGAAAAAAAAAATGTGGGGGGTGGGGGGGGGGGTAACACAGTAGCGGTGGGAGTTTCAATAGGAGATGGACACAGGAGCATGCACAGTAGCAGATCGAAGGGGGCCAGGGGCCCCAGTAAACATCTGGAATAATAGTGACGGTAATCCCTTCGCAGAGCCTTCATATAAGTAAGAGTCCAGCAAAAATAAACAAAAGTAAAAAAACGAAGAAAAACACATTGAAGAGTAACAGGCCAACATGGCCAAACTTGGGTGCCGCAGGGCAAAAGGAGGTCTGTACCAGACCATCATGGGGGCAGCAGTGGAAGCGCACCTAAGCGTCCAAACTTCTCAGCAGCTAGATCAGGTAACCCTGATGTCAGACAAAAGAAACAAAAAGGGGGGGAAGTCAAATCCTAGCACCTCTTCCGCCTTGACAAAAGAAGGTAAGAATCAGGAGAAGTTGAACAGTACATCACCCGTCTTGCTGTGCCCGGCGTTGGTTTCGACTTTCCTTGATTGATCTTTCCTCTCGGTCCATCCATTGTGCGGCTGCAGAAGGTAAATCAAAAAAATGAACGGAGCCCAGTGCTTCTACTCTCAGTCGGGCGGGGTACAGCATAGCATATTTGACATCTAAAGCTCTGAGACGCCGTTTAACATCCAGGAACTTTGCGCGTTGCTTTTGTAGCTCAGCAGAGAGAAATCAGAGAAGAAAGAAATTTTGGCGTTATCCACTCTCATGGCCTCCGGTTTAATCCTGGCGTTGTGAAGTATAGCATCTCTATCTTTGTAGTGAAGTAGCTTGAAAAGAAAAGGTCTCGGGGGGCCCCCCGGTGGATAAGGCCTAGCAGGCACCCTGTGTGCCCTCTCCACAGAGAACAATGGAGTGAACACTTCCTTGCCAAATGCATTCACCAACCAATTCTCAATAAATTCAACAGGATTCTTCCCTTCCGCTCTTTCGGGCAGCCCCACCATCCTAACATTATTTCTTCTCATTCTGTTCTCTAATTCCTCTAAGCGAGATGAATGTTGTGTCAGAAGGTGGTTGTTAAACGTGAGATCCCTCTGCATGGGAGCCATGTCATCCTCAATTGAGCTCACTCTACCTTCCACTGCAGAGGTCCTTTCCCTCAACTTTTGTGCGTCCTGCCTCAGAAAGGATATTTCTGCTTTCACTCCTTTAATATCAGCAGCTAGGGCAGTAATGGAGGTGTTGCAGGAGGTTATAGCAGTGAATATATCTCTAAGAGAGGGCTCACCATCTGTGGCAGGGCTGGTGGAGGCCTGAGGCCTAGGAGAGCTGCCATCTGGAGTACTCACAGCGTTCCAGGGGAACCCCAATCCACCCCCATCCTCCAGGGGGACAGTGTCATCCGCATCCGACGATCCACCGGATGATTCCCCTTGTTTTCCCAGGTGAGAATTAGAGTCTGTGGCGAGCGCCATGGAGAAAAGTTTTTCTGCTCCCTCCCTGTGTTTCTCTTTAGGTGTTTGTCGGGCCTGGGCGCCATTTTGATGGGACATGCTGTCCCCAGAGACCGAGCCGCGTAGTGCTGTTTAGCGGCGGACATCGGGCTCGATTCAAGACACAGACGGTACCGGAGTATGCAGCGGACCTTCCTGCAGCGATCGGGCCGAAACAGCAGGTAGGTCTGTTATTTTTTCAGGAGTCTTTCAGGAGAATCGGCGGAGAGGATCTGAATATGCGTCCGGCTACATCCGCTGCCTGGCCACGCCCCGAAAATTCGAATTTTCGAAAATTCTAATTTTGAAAAATTCGAATTTTCGAAAATTCTAATTTTGAAAAATTCGAATTTTCGAAAATTCTAATTTTGAAAAATTCGAATTTTCGAAAATTCGAATATTAAAAATTCGAAATTTTGAAAAATTCGAATTTTGAAAATTCGAAATTTTGAAAAATTCGAATTTTGAAAAATTCGAAATTTTGAAAATTCGAATTTTAAAATTCGCGAATTTTGGAAAATTCGAATTTTGAAAAATTCGAAGTTTCGAAAATTCGAAATATTTAAAATTTCGAAGTTTGAAAATTCGAATTTTTAAAATTCGAAATGTTAAAAATTCGAATTTTTAAAAATTCGAAATTTTCAAAGTTCGAATTTTCAAAGTTCGAATTTTCATATGCAAATTAGACACTGATTAGATTAGTTGGGCTGAATGGAAATGCAGGTGGACAGACGTTGTTGAAAGTACAACATATAGGTTTAAATTCAAAAGGAAAATTTTGGAAAGTGCAATGCTGGTGGTGTATTGAATTATTGAATGAATATATATCATCTTTGAATTATCTGAATGATAGACATAATATAAAACGATTTAAATATTTTTTTAAAATTTTTTAATGATATTTCCCTATTTTATTATGTTAAAAAAGGGTTCCTTTAAAAACGCTTATAAACGCAAATGCGGCTAAACGCGGGTGCCGCGTTTAGACGCGTTTAGACGCGTTTAGACGCGTTTAGCGGCATTTAGCGTTTAAAACGCAAAAGCAAACGCTTCTGAACCCAAAATTTTGCGTTTGAAAAAACGGCCCTAAACCCAACTGCTTTTAACCGCCAAAAAACGTGATTGTGTGCATGGACACATAGGATAACATTAAATGGGTTTACTGGCAGGATCAACACGTATTTCTGTGACCTTATATACGTATTTTTAAGACTAATGGCACGTACACATGATCATTTTTTGGCATGAAAAAAACATTGTTTTTCAAAAACGTCATTTCAAATGATCGTGTGTGGGCTACACATAATTTTTCAGGTTCTGAAAAACGACAAAAAATAAATAAAAAATTCAAACATGCTGCATTTTTTAACGTCGTTTTAAACGATTTAGTTTTTCGGGTTGTAAAAAAGATCGTGTGTGGGCTAAAACGACATTTTAAACCCACGCATGCTCAGAAGCAAGTTATGAGACGGGAGCGCTAGTTCTGGAAAAACTACCATTCATAATGAAGTAAGCACATTCATCACGCTGTAAGGACACGTACACATGATCGAACATGTCCGCTGAAACTGGTCCGCAGACCAGTTTCAGCGGACATATCCGATCGTGTGTACGGCCTAGCGGACAGGTTTCCAGCAGACAAAAGTTTTAAAACATGCTTTAAAACTTGTCTGCTCGGACATGTCCGCTGGTTAGTACGCCTAACCAGCGGACCGAAATCCCCCGCATGCTTGGAATGGATTTGACGCATGCGTGGAAGCATTTTACTTCCTGGTTTGCGGACGTCGTGGCGTTAACGTCACCGCCACGTCACCGCGCTGTCTGTCTGCGGGGGACACACCATCAGACCAAAAGATCCCCGGAGACATGTCCGATGAAAACGGTCCGCGGACCGTTTTCATCGAACATGTCTCCTCGTGTGTACGTGGCCTAACAGACAGAAAAGCGCAAATCGTCTCTAACTAACACGGAATCAGCTAAAGCAGCCCAAAGGCGAATAGAACTTCCCCTTTAGAGTGCTGTCGTACGTGTTGTACGTCACCACGCTTTGTTCATCATTCTTGGTTTTAATGATGAAGTTGGAAAAAATTTGGACATGAAAAATGATCGTGTGTACGCGGCATAAGAAAAAACTGTAAGTGAAGATGCACATATAATTTAGTGCTGCCGCACATTTTACACGATGGGAGGCCATAGTTCAACTTTACCTTTTACGTGAAAGATCAAGGTCAGCATATGACTTAAGCTACCGAAATCATTGGAACCACTGATCATTTTGACATTTTTACTAAAGGTAACCTCTGCTATACATCTTTTATCATATGCGGAGTGCAAATTTTGTAATAAGTTTACATTTACTTTTAATTGATATTTTTTGTGCAAACATTACCATCGTTGAAAAATAAACGGCACAGCCTGTAAATAAAGGCATAATTTTTCATGTGTACTTAGGGCAGTGCTTCTCAATTATTTTCTGTCATGCCCCCCCTAGGAAGAAGAAAACATTTCGCACCCCCCCCGCGCGACTGTAAATAGTATCATTTGTCTATAAAATTGTTATAAGTACACCTCTGCATAACACTGTATCCTTATTAACGTATAAGAGAATAAAAAAAGAAAGAAATGTGGATCAATTTAGTTTGTATACTTTTTCCTCCTCCATCCCTGGTTACTATTTCTTTTCCCCTTTTCAGTTTTATTATCAGATTTTGTGTTTGTCCTACCTCCTCTCCTTGACCCCTGCTCTTTATGTTCTTTCTGTGCTTCAGCTCTTGTATTCCCACCTGGTGATGCTGCGAATGTATCTTTGCGACTCTGCCTTGATGACATGCCGGCGTCCTGCTCTTTCTCCTCTGTGAGTGGCACTAGGAACCGGCGTATTGATTCCTGTATGTCTCCACGGGTCCTCTGCATGTGTCACATGCGTTGGCGGTCACGTGGTCCTCCGCGTCGGGCTGCGCTGGGACAATCTCCAGTGATCGCGCCGTGCTGCTCCCTCTCTCCAGCCGTAGAGTTGCTAGGCAACCGACACCGTGTGGGACGCCGCTTGCGAGTGAGTTGGATAATCCGATCTGGACATCCAATATGACAGTGTTTGCCGAGGTCAAACGAGCCCCCCTTTACGGAGCCTCGCGCCCCCCCCCCCCCACTATTTGAGAAGCACTGACTTAGGGCAATGCCATCTTTAAATATGGTCCGGAGAGAGACAGAATATATTTCTTCCTTAAGGCCGTGTACACACGGCAGAGAACCTCGACGGGCAGAACACATCGTTTCGCCCGTCGAGGTTCTCTGCCGGCCGTCGAAATCGGCGACCCGCCCGTCGGGAAAGGCAAACAGCCATTCATCCAGGCGGGCCGTCGAGCAAATAGAGAACATGCTCTCTATTTCTGCTCGACGGCATTCCCGACGGGATGCTCGCCGAGAGCGTACACACGGCCGAGGTCCTCGCTGGAATGCAGCTTCCAGCGAGGTTCTCGCTGGTTTCCAGCGAGAACCTCGGTCGTGTGTACGCCGCCTGAGGGTTCAATGTGGAATTAAACAAAATATTTACTAAAACTATAAAAATTAGTAAGACTAAGTATTATGTAATCTTGGAGTTAACGATATAAGTCTTTAAAACTGATTATTTGACACAGTCATCACACTGACATTAATAATTTTTCACATGGTAGCAATTTTAGCATTGAAAAGTTTAAAGCACTTTTCTTTGCATAATGAGTGCTTTTGTGATTAGCAAAAGAAAGACGACAAAATGAACGCTAATGAGCATTGTAACTAAAGAATTGAAAATATATTTCTCAAGCTGGTTTGTACAGAATGAGCTCTCAAAGTGTTCTTTCATGAATGCCTTTCTATAATAAGATTTGTTATGCTTACACTGTGGATTCAGGCTTCATCATTTGTTACTGGCAGATGGTATCATTCATTTATTTGCTGCCTGAAAGAGGAGTTTAGATACAGCACTGTCATAGGGTGTCATTAATACTACGTTCATAGAAGACTACAATAATATATTTTCAGTGAATACTACATTGCCCATTCAACGCAAAGTAATGGCTTTGCTGTACAGCAAGCCCCTCCAGTGGTGATAATTTCCCAACAACAGGAGTCCTGAGAAAAAATCGTTGTTTTTTTTTTTTGGGAAGAGGCAAACCTGAGATTCTTTTACCTTTCTTCTATAGTGTAGTGGTCAATGCATAAAGGGGTCAATTCACAAAGCTTTATTTTCAGATTGCGAGTGTTATTTTAACGATTTTGCACGTTATTGAAGCTAGTTCAATTCACTAAACGATTTAACGCTTTGAAAAATCATCAAATAACGTTTCCTACACAGAACCGATATTTTAAGGTGTGGATCCTTATTAAAGAGTCAAATCGTTATTTTAAAGATTCAAAACGTTATTTTAAAGAGTCAAATCGTTAAATCGGGGTGCCAGGGTCAGTCGTGGCATACAGAGCGAGGGAGGAGTCCAAGATGGCGCGTCCTGCACGTCAAGGAGGCTAGAGGAGCGCCCATCCGGCAGGTCTCACCGCGTGATGCGGATTAAACTCCCCGACGGCTCCCTTGCGACCCTCCCGGTTTCCCTCCAGTGAGGACTCCCCCCCCCCCCTCCTCCTCCTGCTTCGTAGACTGCAGCGCCGCTGGCCGCGGGACGACTGAAGCGCGGACGGGTCGCCTCGCTCCCGGAGCGCATAGCATCGCATGGTTAGAGAGAGTCTCGTAGAGCTCGTAGAGCGATGGCGACGGAGCAGACAGGGCCGCGGCGATACAGGTGAGCGCGCGCGCCCTTTTGCGGTGACTGCAGTGCTGGCAGAAGCGGATAGTACTCACTGAGGAAACGAGGAAGCCCGCTCCCGTGGCCGAAGCTTGCCGCCCTGCCCTGCTCACATCTTGCTCTTGCTCTGTGAGGCCAGGAGAGGCACTCAGCGTCTAGTGCCCAGCACGTGGCAGCGCCTGGCAGTGCTTAGCCTTGATGACCCCCCGGGATTAGGGGAACACGGAGGGCTCTTTCCCTCCCCGCCACCCTGAGCGCCGCGCCGTTCTGTTCCGTTTTTCCTGAAGGACCCCTGCAGGGCATTGTCAGAATAGCACTACTAAGCCCTATTACAAGCAACAGCAGCAACATAAAGCAACATAAAGCACCACAAAGCACAAAGTACAGGGATACCCTTTTTTTTGCTTTGCTTTGCTTTGCGTTTGGATAAAGCAGAACCAGGTGATTAACATCCACAACATCTACAATAACATGTAAGTAGAGTGTGTGACAGCCAGAAGGTGACGCTGAATGAGGGCTTCAGAAGAAAACATCAGATGGTAACTGTGAGTAAAACCTTGCTTCACTGTTAATGTTATGGTTCCCGGGTATCTGATATTTGAAGCGAAATGTAACATGCTTTGATGCTCTGAAGCTATAAGGCTGGAATGCTCTAATCACGTCGACGGAAGGGACTGTTAATATTTAATATTTAAGAGATAAGAGTCTGCATAGATGTCCCATAGATGCCCCAGCCGATCAATCAGTAATTTTTCACCCTCAGTATTCTTTTTTTTTTTTTAGGAGGTGAAGAATCGGTTGACGTCAGTGGGTAAACTTTCCAGAGCTTCCTGTGCTGTTCTTGAGCTCTATCAGGTTGTAAAATTAAATATGGAAGTATAGCAAGCGACATGACGGGGCCTGAAAGAGCTAAAAATTAATGAATAACTGTTAATAGATGTCAATAGATCTAAAAACAGCTATAAGTCTACTCCAAATCGAGTATATATAGGAAATCCTTATACTGATCGGTCTGAGGATCGTGATCGGCTTGGTAAACGGATGAGCTCTCCTGTATCTAACTGTATCTAACTGTATCTAACCGCCTGACTGAGAATAACATAGAGTGAAGCATATATTGTAAAACGACATTTAAGGGAAAAAAACGCGGTCCAGCTCGGGCACAACTATGAGTACAAGAGCAAGGGGAGCAAGAGGAGGAGCAGCTTCAGCTCCACGTTTAAGCCAAAGCCCTGGCCCAGGCTCTGGCCCCATGAGTAAATACGTAACTCACGTAACCCAGGGTGCCAATGGGGAAAAAACAGTAGTCGAGAAGCAGCAGGGGGGCAGAGGTCCTCAAGTGGAGAAAAAAAAGGATAAGATAAAAGCGGTATCAAACAATTCAATAGACACTGAAACTACAGGGAGTGCAGAATTATTAGGCAAATGAGTATTTTGACCACATCATCCTCTTTATGCATGTTGTCTTACTCCAAGCTGTATAGGCTCGAAAGCCTACTACCAATTAAGCATATTAGGTGATGTGCATCTCTGTAATGAGAAGGGGTGTGGTCTAATGACATCAACACCCTATATCAGGTGTGCATAATTATTAGGCAACTTCCTTTCCTTTGGCAAAATGGGTCAAAAGAAGGACTTGACAGGCTCAGAAAAGTCAAAAATAGTGAGATATCTTGCAGAGGAATGCAGCACTCTTAAAATTGCAAAGCTTCTGAAGCGTGATCATCGAACAATCAAGCGTTTCATTCAAAATAGTCAACAGGGTCGCAAGAAGCGTGTGGAAAAAACCAAGGCGCAAAATAACTGCCCATGAACTGAGAAAAGTCAAGCGTGCAGCTGCCAAGATGCCACTTGCCACCAGTTTGGCCATATTTCAGAGCTGCAACATCACTGGAGTGCCCAAAAGCACAAGGTGTGCGATACTCAGAGACATGGCCAAGGTAAGAAAGGCTGAAAGACGACCACCACTGAACAAGACACACAAGCTGAAACGTCAAGACTGGGCCAAGAAATATCTCAAGACTGATTTTTCTAAGGTTTTATGGACTGATGAAATGAGAGTGAGTCTTGATGGGCCAGATGGATGGGCATGTGGCTGGATTGGTAAAGGGCAGAGAGCTCCAGTCCGACTCAGACGTCAGCAAGGTGGAGGTGGAGTACTAGTTTGGGCTGGTATCATCAAAGATGAGCTTGTGGGGCCTTTTCGGGTTGAGGATGGAGTCAAGCTCAACTCCCAGTCCTACTGCCAGTTTCTGGAAGACACCTTCTTCAAGCAGTGGTACAGGAAGAAGTCTGCATCCTTCAAGAAAACATGATTTTCATGCAGGACAATGCTCCATCACACGCGTCCAAGTACTCCACAGCGTGGCTGGCAAGAAAGGGTATAAAAGAAGAAAAACTAATGACATGGCCTCCTTGTTCACCGGATCTGAACCCCATTGAGAACCTGTGGTCCATCATCAAATGTGAGATTTACAAGGAGGGAAAACAGTACACCTCTCTGAACAGTGTCTGGGAGGCTGCGGTTGCTGCTGCACGCAATGTTGATGGTGAACAGATCAAAACACTGACAGAATCCATGGATGGCAGGCTGCATGAGTGTCCTTGCAAAGAAAGGTGGCTATATTGGTCACTGATTTGTTTTTGTTTTGTTTTTGAATGTCAGAAATGTATATTTGTGAATGTTGAGATGTTATATTGGTTTCACTGGTAAAAATAAATAATTGAAATGGGTATATATTTGTTTTTTGTTAAGTTGCCTAATAATTATGCACAGTAATAGTCACCTGCACACACAGATATCCCCCTAAAATAGCTAAAACTAAAAACAAACTAAAAACTACTTCCAAAAATATTCAGCTTTGATATTAATGAGTTTTTTGGGTTCATTGAGAACATGGTTGTTGTTCAATAATAAAATTAATCCTCAAAAATACAACTTGCCTAATAATTCTGCACTCCCTGTATACCGGAGATGGTGATTGAACATGATATGGACCCGATACATGATAAAAGAATGACTGAAGAACAACAAGACAGACTGGCACTACCAAAAAAATGGAAATGCAGGGAATGTTTACGGCGCTAGAAAGATCATTAACAGCACAAATGGAGAGAATGGAGAGAAATATGGGCTTCATGCTGGAAAGACTAGAGGGAGTAGAAAAGAAAGTAGATCACAATTCTAATATCATTAAGAAACTGGAGGAAGAAATCAAAGAAATTAAAAAAGAACAAAGGGAACAAGCGTATAAAGTAGAAGATCAGGAAAATAGAGATAGAAGGAAAAACATTAGAATACGCGGAGTAGTACCAGATTCGTCTCAGTCAGAAAACTTACCCGAAATCATACGAAAAATCTGCAACCCGCTACTGGACAGAGAAATAACCTCTCCATTAAGCATCGAGCGGGCACACCGGATTAGGAGGCCTAGAGAAATTCCCCGGGAGAGCCCCAGAGATATTATTATTTAGGTTTGAAAATTGGGAGGAAAAAAATCAATTATGGAAAAACCTGAGAGGAAAGTCCCCATTAAATTCGAGGAATATAACATCCAAATTTATCAAGACCTATCTCAAGAGACACTCAGAAGAAGAAGAAATTTAAAACCTTTATTACAGGTGCTGCAAGAACGAGAAATACAATACAATTGGGGCTTCCCGGCATGCCTGATCGGTAGAAAAAATGGGGTCACCGCAAGACTAAGATTCATAGATGAAATACCAGAATTCTGTCAAAAATTGGAGATCCCAATACCATGAAAAATACAGAGTGGGGGGGAGTTGGGGGAGGTGGAGGTGGAGGGGAGGGGAGGGGGGGGGGTGGGAGGCGGGGAGAGAGGGGAGAATAAGGGAGTAAGCTAATTAGGTGAAAGATAATGGTGAGACCTAGGAGTGGGTGTGATCGACCACCTTGGGGCAATCCCCTGGAAGCAGGGAGGATAAGGTCGTGACGAATGGAATTCCGCCTCGGGGAAGGGAGCATAAGAGCACAAGGAGGTGCAAGTCGAGATGTTCCCCAACACGACCATAGGGTCACGGTAACATCCAGGGATAGAGGAGGGGAAGAAAGGGTAGGGTGGGAGTGGGGTGGGAGAGGGGTGGGGGGGAGTGGGGGGGTGGAGGGGTGGCAGGAGTGGGCGGGAGGGATTCGGGAAGGGAGGGTCGGGAAGGGGGATGGAATGGGAGGTCTGGAGGGGAGGGAAGGGAAAGAGTTTCAAGATTAGCGGTCTGTCCGAAAGGTGTAATGAGAGCAGTAAGGGAAAGAGCAAAAAAAAGAGAGAAAAAAGGAGTATGTCTAATGTAAACTAATAACTTATAATGTAAGAGGTCTCGGCTCTCCTGGGAAAAGACATATGGTGCTGAAGGAGATCGAAGGACAGTTCGCAGACATAGTCTTCCTTCAGGAGACACACATAACGGCTGACTCAGGAGTCAGGCTCTACTCTCGGGCGATTCCAACTTGGTACTATGGCGACTCCCTCTCAGAAAAGATCTAGGGGGGTAGCCATAGGGATTGGGAAAAATATCAGCTTCAAAGTTGAAGATAGGAAGGTTGACCCAGAGGGCCGCTATGTGTTTCTGAGAGGGATCCTTCAGGGGGAAAACTATACCTTGGTTAATGAATATTGCCCCAACAAGCATCCCCAAAAATACTTAAAGAAGATCTTAAGTATATTAATGGACTTTAAACAGGGCCATGTAATATTGGCAGGAGACTTCAACTTTACTCTAGAACAGGATCTCCAAACTACGGCCCTCCAGATGCTGTGGAACTACACTTCCCATGAGGCATTGTAAAACTCTGACATTCATAGACATGACTAAGCATGATGGGAATTGTAGTTCCTGAACACCTGGAGGGCCATAGTTTGGAGACTCCTGCTCTAGAACACCACCTAGATAGGGCATCAGGGGTTCATATAACAAACACTAAGCAACAGCGGTCGCTGAAGAGAAAACTTTTTAAACAACAATTAATAGACCCCTGGAGAATTGCAAACCCAAATAAAAGAGATTACACATATTATTCGACAGTGCATAATATGTACGCAAGATTAGATTATATAATAGTGGACCATGATATATTGGAACATGTAAACAAAACATCGATAGGGGCGACTACGATATCCGATCACGCCCCTGCCCTGGTGAGAATTCATTTCCCAGACATTGAAGAGAGAAAGGGAAGTTGGAATTTAAATGAAGATCTAATAGAGGACTCAGAAATATGCGACATAATAAAAGCGGACATAGAGGAATATTTTGCAATAAACAACACACCGGGAGTGAGCGCAGCAACTATATGGGAAGCCCATAAGGCATACATTAGGGGAAAGCTTATTTCCTTGGGGGCAGGGAAGAAAAAAGCAAGAGAAGCTAATAAGAAGCAATTAATTAGGGAACTCCAAGAATTGGAAAATAAACATAAAAAATACACAAGAAATTGAAATGTACAAGGAAATAGTAACAAAAAGGGCCCAATTAAGAGATGTAATGGCAATTGAAACAAGGAATACATTTAAAAATGTCTCAAAAGAAAGATATGTCTGGGGGAATAAACCTGGGAAATATTTGGCCAGGATTTCAAAGGAAAAAAAGAATATAAATTATATAGAAAAAATAAAGGATCAAGCGGGACAGATGAAGTACAAGACGACTGAAATCGCCGAGGCCTTTCGGTCTTTTTATAACACACTGTACTCAATTAGAAAGAGAGAAACACAGGAGGAACAGAAGGACACTAGGTTAAAGAAAATTAGAGAATATATTGAAGAAGCTAACTTACCAAAATTGACGCAAGAAACTGTAGAATCTCTGGAAGAACCAATAACATTAGGGGAAATAAGACAAGCAATTTTAGAAACACCAGGTGGAAAGAGCCCAGGACCAGACGGGCTTCCCATTAAATATTATAAAAAATTCATGGAGCTGCTGGCCCCGGTGATGTGTAATTACTTCAATAAATTGAGTGAAGAAGAAGAAATTAGAAAAAGAATCTCTCCTTGCCAATATCACAATTATCGCCAAAACAGGAAAAGATAACACCATATGTTCCAATTACCGCCCAATTGCACTATTAAATGCCGACATAAAGACCTATGCAAAGATACTGGCAACGAGGATAAAAGTCCATATGCCGAATTTAATTAATGAAGACCAGACTGGGTTTATAAAAGGGAGAGAAGGGCGGACAAAGCCTAAAAACGATTTTGTTATTGCAAGACAAGCAGAAGAAACCCCCAGTCATACTCATGTCAATTGATGCTGAAAAAGCATTTGACAGGGTAGACTGGGGGTTTATGATGGGAAACATTGCGGAGCGTAGGATTAGGCCCAAGATATATGAAATGGGTAGGAAATCTATATAACGCCCCTACGGCAAGAGTAAAGGTAAATGGTAGCATGTCGTCCGCCCTAGATATGAATAATGGAACAAGACAGGGTTGCCCACTCTCACCTCTCCTGTACGTAATAGCGCTTGAACCATTGCTGAACAAGATAAGAAATAACTCAGATATAGGGGGGGGTGAGAGTGGGAGAAAAGGAACACAAGGTGGCAGCGTATGCCGATGATATACTCTTATATACATTACTAGACCAAGACTCTCTATACCTATAATAATGAATGAGATAAGAAAATATGGAGAACTCTCCAACTTTAAAATAAACCAGTAAAAACAGTAATATTGAACCTGGGTATAGAGACCACAGAAGAAATAGCACTACAGGAAGCATATCCCTTCACATGGGAAAAAGAATCAATAACGTATTTAGGGATAAAGATCACACCTAGAGTAGATAAACTATACGAGGCCAACTACATCCCTCTAGTCAATGAAATAAAACAAGACTAAAAAAATCTCACAAAAAGACAGATCTCCTGGATAGGGAGGATTAACGTATTTAAAATGATGGTCCTACCAAAAATAATCTATAAATTCCAAATGGTCCCAGTAAATGTCCCACAAAGCTTTTTTAAGTTAGTACAAACTATAATTTCAAAATTTATTTGGCAGGGCAAAAAACCGAGGATAAGTTACTCAATCCTTTCCCGGAGTAAAAAAAAAGGAGGATTATCGCTCCCCGATATAAAAAGATATTATCATGCTGTAATACTAACTAGATTGGTGGAATGGACAAATAGCAACACGAAAAAAAAATGGGCACAGATAGAGAAAGAAATAGGTTTGGCACAATTAGACACACAAATGTGTGGATCCCACCTAAATTTAGAATAGTGAACACTGAAACGCACAGCTTAACAAAAAAATGCACTTAGGATATGGGATTTGTTGCATAGGCGGGAAAATGGGAATATAATTCCCCATTAATCCCATTAGCGGACACTAAATTCTTCCCACAGGAAATAGGACAAAACTAGGTAGGAAATTAGGAAGTAAAAGAGTAGGTGAAATAGTCTCACTAGGGAGAATCAGGGAAAAAAAAGAAATACAAGTAACAGATGGTAATCAACAGTTAAGTGATTGGGAGTACATACAATTAAAGCACTTTGTGAGCACTCTCCCAACCTCAATAAGAAAGGATAAAGCACAGAATTCGATAGAAAATTTATGTCTCACTGAAACACCATTACAACATGGCATTACGAAGTTGTATAAGATATTAACAGATATAGGGTCTAAGGGTACATTGAAAAACATAGAGAAATGGGGACAAGATATTGGGGAAAGGATTGAGGATACTTTTATGATAGGAGCGGTGTTCAAATACGCACAAGACATAAATACCATTGAAGCCAACTACAAATGCATGATGCGATGGCATTTGACACCGCTCAAAATGAATAAAATACACCCAACCAACTCAGCCCTTTGCTGGAGAAATTGCAACCAAATCGGTACCACAAAGCATATTTGGTGGGACTGCCCGAAGATCCAGGAATACTGGAAAGAGGTCCTAGAGAGTATAGAGGAAATAACAGGAATAGGGGTACCTCAAAATTCTCTGTCATGTTTGTTCCATGGGTCGAGAAAACAAATAGAAAATTATGGCTTGACATTGGTCCCGATTCTGCTAAACGCAGCAAAGGGCGTAATACCTAAATTTTGGCTGCAACCAAAAAAGCCAACGTTAAACGAATGGATACAACGGGTCAATCACGTTTCAGAGATGGAAAATCTAATGAGGGCAGACTTGGGTGATAAAGAGGGTGACAGCAGTAGACTGGTTTGGGACAAATGGAGATTATTTAAAACCACAGAAAAATACGCTCAGATTTCTATAGAAACAGATAGAGGAGATCAAGGAAATAGTAGGTAGGGAAAAAGAGGGAGGGAAAAAAAAAAAGGGTGCTGGAAAGAGAAGGACAGAACCGCTAAGTAAAACAAACTCGGAAAAAGGGAGGGGGGAGGGGGGCACATCAGAAGGGAAAGGTATAATAAGGGGAGGAAGGGAGGAAGGTATGTAGGAGATGGGGATAAAGGGAAGATTCAGGGCAGAGGGGCGCTGTATAGAAAAGATATGCCTTTCTTCTTTTTTTCTGTTTCTTTCTTGTGTTTGCCTATTCCTGTATAAGCCCTTATCATATAGATATCTCACTATGGGAAAAAAAAAAGAGAAAAGGAATATATGGGAGAATAGAGGAAGAGAAAATAGCACAAATGATGCGATACCGAGGAGGGAATGCGATAGGGCGGAAATACCGTGAGCATCCCCTACTTCCAACCTAACCGTGTATGACTGATGTGCAAAAAAAAAAAAAAAAAATATCTCAAAGAACACAAGAACAATTTCCAAAATTTGGGGATAAAACTGAGTTTTATAGAACACTTGTTTAGCTCATTACATGAAATTAAGGTTAATAATATAACTTAGATTACAAAATGTTCAGTTTTACTCAAATTAGTTGATACAAAAATAAATACACCCCACAACAAAAACGACTACTTCTAGTATTTTGTATGACCTCCATGATTTGTAAGGAGAGCACCAAGTCTTCTTGGCATGGAATGAACAAGTTGGCGACATATTGCAACATCTATATTTTTTCCATTCTTCAAAAGCAATCTATATTAGAGCCTGGAATGTTGGATGGAGAGTGATAATCAACTTGTCTCTTCAAAATTCCCCATAGATATACGATTGCCCATAGGTGTTCAGATTAGACATGTGCGGTTCGTTTCGTACAAATCGAAAATTTGTACGAATCCCTGCGTGTGCTCATTATAAAAAGCTCCCACCATCCCTGCGTGTGCTCATTATGAGGGGCTCCCACCATCCCTGTGCTGTGCCGACTTCCTCCAGTTGGTTTTACCACTGCTGTGCTCATTATGAGGGGCTCCCACCATCCCTGTTCTGTGCTGAGTTCCTGCCAGGTTTGTTTGTAGCCCGTTAGTTTGTATTTCGTAATTTGTGTCCGAAATTCAATTTGGATTGAATATGAATTTTCATTAGGTTCGTTAACTTTTAACTAAATTACGAACATTCATTATGATGAATTTAAAAAGCAAACCCAGGAAGTCAGCAGCATTGCTGATTCCTGGGTTTACTTTTTTAATTCATCATAACAAATGTTCGTAATTTTACGAAAATTTAACGAATCTAACGAAAATTCGTATTTAATCCAAATTGAATTTCGGACACGAATTTGGTTTTCTACTTCTTTAGCTAAATGCAGTGACATTTCATGGCGATTTTCTTCCAAACCTTCTCATGAGAGGACCCTCCTGTTGAAGTGTTCATTTCCATGGATGGGCTGGGCGTCTCTGTGAGGTGGTTGCAGTTCCATCTTTGTTACATTTTTGTATCACTTTTGCTACAGTATTCTGACTGATACATAAAACTTTGCTGATCTTCTTGTAGCCTTCACCTTTCTTGTGTAAAGAAATAATTTTCTTTCTCAGGCCTTGAGAAATTTCTCTTCCATCTGGGGCCATTGCTGACAGCATGAAATGGGAAGGGGTTTTCTTTAGGCCCCTTTCACACTGGAGTGTTTTTTGGGCATTATTCGAGCGTTTTTCAGGCGCTTTGGCGTTAAAAAAAACCTGTAAAGCGCCTAAAAGAAGCCTCATCTGCAATCCCAATGTAAAAGCCTGAATGCTTTCAGAGCCCTTTCACACTGCCAGTGCCCGAAAAATGCTGGTAAAGCACCACTAAGACCCTAAAGTTTTAGGGCGTTTTTGCAGTGCCTCAGTGTGAAAGGGTAAGGCATTTTTACAGCGCTTTCAATTAATTTCAATGGATAGGGGCGTTTATGGAGTGTTTTTTTCAGCGCCCAAAAGCTGCTCCAAAGATGCTGCTTGCAGGACTTTTCTCAACGCCTCGCCAGTGCAGCGCTTCAGTGTGAAAGGGTAAGGTGTTTTACAGCGCTTTTCAATTCATTTCAATGGAGAGGGGCTTCTTTTTCAGTGCCCAAAAAGCTGCTCCAAAGATGCTGCTTGCAGGACTTTTCTCAACGCCCTCGCCAGTGCAGCGCTTCAGTGTGAAAGGGTAAGGTGTTTTACAGCGCTTTTCAATTCATTTCAATGGAGAGGGGCTTCTTTTTCAGTGCCCAAAAGCTGCTCCAAAGATGCTGCTTGCAGGACTCAGTGTGAATGGGTCCATTAAGATGCATGGAAAGCGTTTTATGAGCGTTTTAATATTGTATTTTTAACGCTAAAACACTGTAAAAATGCTTCAGTGTGAAAGGGGCCTTATTATTAATTAATGCCCTTTTATAATCAACTGTCTGCTGGACACCTGTTTAATAAATAACTAGACTCATCTGTAGTTGAATTCTTTGTTAATTAGGATTTGTTGTCTAAAATTTAGTTTTGCTCCTAAAGATCATACATGATCAGACTTCTCATCTGATTTTGTGTCCGAAGGGCGTTGTCCGTGAACTTGTTCTGCATACAGACGGCAGAACATTTTCAGCCAACATTCACGAAACGTTGTGGTTTTTCTTCTCGTTAGCGCCACCCCTTGGGCAACTTCTGCTAATGTTGTCTGATGGTTAGCATTGGTTCGGAGAATGCGTGCTTCCACTTTGGATTTTAGTCCAACGGACTTGTGTACACAGGATCGGATAATCTGACAGATCACTGTTGGACAATTTTAGAGCATTCAAAGCCAACATTTGTTGTCAGAAATTCCGACAACAATTGTCCGATGGAGCATACAGACGGTCGGATTATGCATCAAAACACGTCCATCGGACAATTGTTGTCGGATATATCCGATCGTGTGTACAGGCCTTAGAACTTTCATTGGGATGTATTCATTTTTGCAACAAGGTCTTGAATGAATACTTTTCTATGTGTGCAAATGAACAAATCTTGGTTGCAATAAATGGCCCGCATTTGTGGGAGTATTTCGTAGTATGGTATCCCATAAAAAATGTTGACTCTGAAAGGAAAGCAAATTTTTTCTGACAAATCTGTTGGGGTGAATTCATTTATGCCAGGCATGTCCAAAGTCCATCCCGCGGGCCAAATGCGCCCCCTCTGTTGATTTAATATGGCCCCCTGGGAATTTGGATATATATATATATTGTTTGTGGCCCCCAGGGCCACAAAATATATGAACTGTATTTATCGGCGCTGCCTTGGAGGGGACAGGGAGGGGGCAGGACGAGCGCCATCAGATTACATGATGAGAATCTCCTGTTTACTCAGCAGCGTCTGTATTGGAAGTCTTGTCTCCTGGGATGCCATTGGACGACTGTTCTGTCTATCATAGGAGGCGGGACTTTGTATTAAAGAGGCCACAGAGTAAACAAGAGATTCTCCTGTTTGTAATCTGTCGGCACTCGTCCTGCCCCCCTCCCTCTGCCCTCCGAGGCTACAGATGGCTGCATTTATGGCACAGGCGAGGTTGCATTTATGGCACATGTGAAGCTGCACTGGTTGCAATGGTGAGGCTGCATTGGTTGCAATGGTGAGGCTGCATTGGTTGCAATGGTAAGGCTGCATTCTTGGCAATGGTAAGGCTGCATTCATGGCAATGGTAAGCCTGTGCGTGTTATACGCCGATTAATACAGTATATCCAAATAACACGCCCAAGCTCATCCTTAGTCCTGAACAGAGCTCTGGGATTCATTAGGGCCACAAAAGAAATATATACAGTATATTCAAATAACACGCCCAAGCTCATCGCTTCACCACACACAGCGACAAAGGTAAGAGAACTCTTGTTGGGCCGTGTATTAGTGCTCAGACTAACACACTTAGACCGAATTTTATTGGTTCAAAGGATGTCAGGCAAAATAGTCGGCCCTCGCGCATGTTCACTTCATCAAATCTGGCCCTCTTTGAAAAAAGTTTGGACACCCCTGATTTATGCTGTGCACTGTATATGCATGGTACAGTTTTCTGATCCACATATCCTCTCAAGCCGCGTACACACGGCAGAGAACCTCGACGGGCAGAACACATCGTTCCGCCCGTCGGGAATGGCAACCAGCCATTCATCCAGGCGGGCCGTCGAGCAAATAGAGAACATGCTCTCTATTTCTGCTCGACGGCATTCCCGACGGGATGCTCGCCGAGAGCGTACACACGGCCGAGGTTCTCGCTGGAATGCAGCTTCCAGCGAGGTTCTCGCTAGTTTTTAGCGAGAACCTCGGTCGTGTGTACGCCGCCTCAGTGTCCATTCTTTCGAAAGCTTAGGCCACTGCTCCACTTTCTGCCTGCTCTTTGGAAGGTTAGTGCACCTCAGTGGCACCCAATGTGAGATCTCTCTCTGTGTGTCCAATGTAAGTATCTCAGCTTAGACAGCAAGCACTGCAAGCCTAACGTCAAATTTCAGCCAGTATGCAGCACCAGAGATTTTAAACTATTTCACTTGCTAACTGGTGGCATTTGACGTTTAACCAAATTTCAATGGCTGATCATGGGATCTCAGATGAGAAACAGGATTAGAGTTCAAGCAGAGACACACTGACTGGCCTGGTTTGCTAAATGTCAATCTTCTACAGCCCTTCAGCTGACATTGTTTTAATCACGCCTGTCATTTAGTTATGTGATTGTCTGCCAAGGTTGCCCAGGGCAATGTTCACAGTGGGACAGGCAAATAATTAAGAGGGCCTTACGGACCTAGGCTGACGGATGTTGTTTTCTTGTGTTTGATGTGTGTTTGGAGCGTACGGAAAACGCAGTTCAGCAAAATCTCATTGATTTTAATTTAGAAGTACACATGACAGTTTAGTGGCTGCATTTGATCAGCGTTGTGTTGCATTTCTTTGGATGTAGCAAGTCCCATTAAACTTTATTCACATGGGTGCTGAGACCCAAACACCGTGAATGGGCTGTTTTTTAATGCTGCTAGAGCCACCCATGGCTGTGTGCAGGCATCCAATGAAAGTCTATGGGGACACAGTGGCTTCTCAGACAAAGCCGCTTGTCCTAATTTGACAGGAAGTCAAAGAGTACAGTGGAACCCTGTGTTACGAGCACAATCCGTTCCAGGAGAATGCTTGTAATCCCAAGCACTCACATATTAAAGCGAGTTTTCCCATAGAAGTCCATGAAAACTAAGATAATTTGTTCCGCATTGACTTCTATTGCATGCAATACCGCATATGGCCAGAGGTGGGGGGCACCGGAAAGCCTCGGAAATACTCGGGGACAGCTTGGCTGATCTCAGAAACCCTTAGAAAGGCTCATGAACTGAATATTTCCGAGTGATTCCGAGAATTTACAGACAGCTCCAAACCATTCCGAGTGCCATCGGCGCCCCCACATCCCTGGTCAAATGTGGTATTGCATGCCCTATTGGCTTGAATCCTGCTAATTTTGCGAGACAACGCCCGCAAACCGAGTCTTTCAAAACGCTCGTTAACCACGTTACTCGTTAAAGGGGTTGTAAAGGTAAATGTTGTTTTACCTTAATGCATCCTATGCATTAAGGTAAAAAAACATCCGACAGCACCGAGCCCCTTTTTACTTACCTGAGCCCTCGAAAGTCCCGCACTCGTCCCCATCATCCTCTTCGGTTCCCAGCCTGGCCGTTGATTGGCTACACTGGATAGATTGAAAGCAGCGCAGCCATAGACTGGCGCTGCTGTCAATCACATCCAATGACACAGCCCGCCAGGGCCGAGTGATACAGTCGGCGACTATGGTCGCTGCTGTATCACGGGAGGACTCCCGCAAAATCTTTCTACCATGCGCGCTCGGGGGGGGGGGGGGGCGAGACAGCCGCCGAGGGACCCCAGAAGATGTGGATCGGGGCCACTCTGTGCAAAACGAGCTGCACAGTGGAGGTAAGTATAACATGTTTGTTATTTAAAAAAAAAAAAAAAATTAACTTTAGTGTTCCTTTAACCAAGGTTCCACTGTAATTCTACATTTGTTGTGAAAAAAGCAATCACCCCTGAGTGATCAATGTACATTGTAAGCATTTTATCCTACCTGTTTCAACCTTGAAGAAAAAGCTGTTTTGTCTTTTGAATACTGATTCTCTATGGGAGGGACATTTTCATTATTGCTGATTCATTATTCACTTGCAGTACTCTAATGAGGAATGTTGTAGGGTCTGCAACCCTTTTCGGAACATCTCACCAAAAAGTAAATTTTTGTCACAGAGGATGCCTAAAATCTGACTTGTATCTTAGTGTAGACTACTGGGAAAATCAGTCAGTCTGTCAGGTGGCGTACACACGGCCGAGGTTCTCGGCAGAAACCAGCGAGAACCTCGCTGGGAGCCGCATTCTGCCGAGAACCTCGGCCGTGTGTACGCTCTCGGCGAGCATCCCGTCGGGAATGCCGTCGAGCAGAAATAGAGAGCATGTTCTCTATTTGCTCGATGGCCCGTCGGGATGAATGGCTGGTTGCCATTCCCGACGGCGGGTCGCCGAATCTGACGGCCGGCAGAGAACCTCGACGGGCGGAACGATGTGTTCTGCCCGTCGAGGTTATCTGCCGTGTGTACGCGGCTTCACACAAGCAGAAAATTACATTTCTGGAGACGTTCCAACATGTGAACAGGCCTTCAGGATATCCAGGGACATTGGAAGACAGTCTGTAGATCTGGTACCTCTGGGTTGGGTTAGGCAATAATCCAGTGCCAATGGAGCACCATATGACAGTGTTAACCATTCCTGGAGGACAAAAAAACAGATACGTTAGAAAACCTTTCCACAATTACTATTGTTTTTCCCATTACTGGTACTGTCCCAAGCTGCACTTACACATAAGAATGGTGTCCAGGGCCGCTGATAGAAATTATGGGGCCCCGTGCAGCATAACTGATGGGGGCCCCCTTCAGCCCCACCCCTGGTCTCTCCTTCAGCCCCACCCCTGGCCCCTCCCCAGACCTCGCCTTGAAACAAGATGTTCGGTCATGGTTGGAGGATTTATTTTTATTTTTTCTACATTAATTTATTCTCTGTTCAGGTTCTCTGGGCCCCCCTGCTGGCCGGGCCCGGTACAACATTGCCAGTTGTACTGGCCTATCAGCAGCCCTAATGGTGTCTATGATCAACACCAGTTCCGATGTTGTGCCTCCACCCCCTCACTCTACTGTGCCATTCACAAAGCACAGCCGCAGTGTTATCACTTTGCTATGCTCTGTGAATGGCGCATAGGGAGGGGTAGAGGGACAACATCGGAACTGGTGTCGATCTAAAGCCAGCAATAGAGGGTTCGAAACTTGGCTGGTTCAGCAGGGACCAGCCAAGATTTGAACCACGTATGGGCAGGCTGATTATACCCAAGGCGATCCAGCCGCTAGCAATAATCACTGTGTTCTCCCTGCAGGAAAGAAAATCATGTCATCTATAGCCTGCCTACATCACTCCAATACAGCAGAGTTTTCTGTAAATCTAAAGGAGATGTGGGCAATCAAATTGTAAAGTGTACAGCCATCTTAAAGGTGAACTAAACAGTATCCGAGCACCACAAGCTGAAAACGCAATTTTAATACATTTTTAATATTCAAAGCAAATTCACCAGCGCATTCATGTCTCAATGCTATATATATTGAGAAATCACTTTGAAAACACCTACCTATAATTTCTAGCCGTGGCCATCTTGAGAAAGGGCAGATGATTTATGTAGCATTTACTTCCTTGTATCCATCTGCCTTTAGCTCAGGCATGCAGGAGGGTGTGCTAAGCTAACAAAGTCCCTCCTTTCCTCTAGATCAGGGGTATCCAAACTACGGCCCTCCAGTTGTTCAGGAACTACAATTCCCATCATGCCTAGTCATCTTTGTGAATGTCAGAGTTTTACAATGCCACATGGGACGTGTAGTTCTGCAACAACTGAATGGTCATAGTTTGGAGACCTCTGCTCTAAAGAAAAAAAAATGCCATTTAGGCCGCGTACACACGAGGAGACATGTCCGATGAGACAGGTCCGACGGACCGTTTTCATCGGACATGTCTGAAGGGATATTTTGGTCTGATGTGTGTACACACCATCAGACCAAAATCCCAGCGGACAGAGAACGTGGTGACGTAGACGACACCGACGTGCTCAAACAAGGAAGTTCTATGCTTCCACACATGCGTCGAATCAATTCGACGCATGCGCAGGATTTCGGTCCGATGGTTGGGCGTACTAACCAGCGGACATGTCCGACGGACAGGTTTCCAGCGGACAAGTTTCTAAGCACGCTTAGAAACTTTTGTCCGCTGGAAACCATTCCGCTAGGCCGCACACACGATCGAACATGTCCGCAGAAACTGGTCTGCGGACCAGTTTCAGGGGACATGTCTCCTCGTGTGTACGCGGCCTAAGACTTCTGGGATGTATGACATCATCTTGGCCCAGGGCAGAAACCAGGAAGCAAATGACGAAATAAACCTTCCTGTCTATTTACTAAGGCTAGCAACATAAGGGTCAAAAAAAGTTAATCTTGATTGACAGCAGTGTTAATTTTGACGTCAAATTTCTATTTTGTTTTAGGCATATTCTTTTGAATAAAATGCAATTATAGTTTAAAGCGGAGTTCCACCCGAAAATGGAATAGGTATTTGCACCCACTTCCGTGGAGAGGATGGCGGGGGGGGGAGCAGAGAGACGAGTAATTGCTCGTCTTCTTCTGCCGACATCGCGGGCGCGCTGGACAGGTAAGTGTCCATTTATTAAAAGTTAGCAGCTACAGTATTTGTAGCTGCTGGCTTTTAAATAAAAATTTGCGAGACCTCCGCTTTAAGTCGTATTTTAGTAATCTGAATTGTTTTAGATGTATTTTAGTCAACTACAATCTCCAGTACATTTTAGTCGACTAAAACAATTTTAGTCGACTAATATCGAATGGGTTTAGTTAAAACGGAGCTCCACCCAAAAGGGAAAGTTTCACTTTAATAAACACCGTTGCCCCCCGAGGCACATTTGTCATGATTTTTTTTTGGGGGGGGGGGGGTACCTAGGTACTTGCTGCCACTTCCACTCAGGCTACCTAGGCGATCCAAGTGTAAGTTGTCCTCTCCCCCTCCCTCCCTGCAATCTTCTGGGACACATCACACATCCCAGAAGATTGTCCAACTATTCAGGAGGCGCAGTGCGACTTCCGAATGCACAGTGCTCACCTGTAAAGCTGCAAGCTGTCACAGCTGGGTGCGCACAATTGTAATGCCTGCACCGGAGAGAGGAGAGGTAGAGAATTGCTGATCGATTGTTCGGGCGGCCACATCGCTGGACCATGGAACGGGTGAGTCAGTGTTTATTAAAAGTCAGCAGCTACACTTTTGTAGCTGCTGACTTTTAATTAACACAAAAATGACTGGAACTCCGCTTTAAATTGTAATCCATTATTTAAGTATTTCTCTACTATTTCCAAACTCATTATATACTCCTGGAGTAAAAATCGAATAACATGTTTATTACTTATTGTATTAAGGTTTAAACATGACAGACACAGATTTAGCCGTTGTAATATATATCCAGTGCTAATTTTGATGTCAAATTTTGATTTGGACTTAGTTTTGTTTTCAGATTAGCGCAATATATTTACTTTAGTTTTAGCTGTAGTATTTTGACTAAAAATTTGATTTTAGTTTCAGTCATATTTTAGTCATCTGAATTGTTTTAGTCATATGCCGCGTACACACGGTCGGAATTTCCGACAACAAATGTTCGATGGGAGCTTGGTGTCGGAAATTCCGACCATGTGTAGGCTCCATCAGACATTTGCTGTTGGAATTTCCGCCAACAAAAATTTGAGAGCTGGTTCTCAAATTTTCTGACAACAAAACTTGTTTTGTTGTAAATTCTGAGCGTGTGTACATAATTTCCGACGCACAAAATTCCAGGCATGCTCGGAATCAAGCAGAAGAGCCGCACTGGCTATTAAACTGCATTTTTTTCGGCTCGTCGTATGTGTTGTACGTCAACGCGTTCTTGGCGTTTGCATTTTCTGACAACAGTTGTATGACCGTGTGTATGTAAGACAAGTTTGAGTGAACATCCGTCAGAAAAAAATCCACAGTTTTATTGTCAGAATGTCCGATCGTCTGTACGCGGCATTAGTCATATTTTAGTTGCCTAAAATGGTATTAATTTAATTGAAAAAAGTCTTCAACTTTTTTGTGTTTGATGTGTTGTCTCTTACTAAACTGCTCAACCATTTCTACTCTCTGATCTCTACTATTCAGTGGTCCATGATAAGGACAAGGATGGTACACACGACCGAGGAACTCGTCGGGCGAAAACACATAGTTTTCCTCGTCGAGTTCCTTGTTAGGCTTGTCAAGGAACTCGACAAGCTTGCATTGCGTACGCACATTAAAGACCAAATCTCCTCGTTCTCAAACGCGGTGACTTCAACACATACAACGGCAGGGGCTGCTTTTGCTAATCTCATGTTACTGCGTGTTAGGTAAAAGTTTGGTAAGAGACATTTGCACTTTTCAGTCTGTTACAGCGTGATAAATGTGCTATTTCAATTACTAACGCTACATTTACCAAGAAGGTGCGCAGGTTTCTTAGCATACACACGCTCGAGTTTCTCATCGAAAACTAGCCCGACGAGGAACACGACGAGCCAATTTGACTCCCGTCGAGGAAAAAGAGAACTTGCTCTCTTTTTTGCTCGTCGAGTTCGACAGTTTCCTCGATTAAAAACGTACACACGACTGGTTTCCTTGGCAAAAAAGCTCTCCCACCGAGTTTCTTGATGGATTCTGCCGAGGAAACCGGTTGTGTGTACGAGGCCTCATTGAGATATCACAGGAAGTGTTCCTAAGACACAGGACAGCTATGAATTTTCCGACAAGATCAACAGGTACTACTGGCCTGACTTCAATAAAGCAACTTCCAGTTGGCTTCTATGGGTTATGGGCTTTAGAACTTTTCTTCTTGAACTGTTTATTGGATAAGGCCAAGGATGTCTTAAGGCTTAGTCCTAAAGCCTCCAGAGATATAAATAGTCACACAGTATGAATTTATTGCCCTTATCTCATACATAAAGCCTGTTGTCACTTTCCATGAGAAAATAGATATCATACTTGCTCCTTGGTGGGAACTGGCTGGCGATCGGCAGCACCAAACAGGTGGCCGTTACCGCGGAATGCACACACACAGCCCACAAATGAGTTTTAGCAGTACATCAGAGTTCGGCCTTTCCACACATTCTTTGTGCAAAGACATTTAAAAGGCTCTCGCCACACAAGCAGCAGACTCGGTCAATATTTGTCAAAGATGTAAGGTTCGATAAGCAGTGTCTTTTTTAACCCCACATTTCCTCAAGGAGACACTGGGATATGTGATCCTCTGCAGACAGAGCAGCTGTGGGACGCCCATTGCTCCTCTGTGTCATCGGCTTGTCAGAGTTGACAGACAGAATGCACAAGCTCCTGCTTGCTCCATCGACCAAACAAAAACCACAGGCCAGCTCCATTTCACAAGGATCCTTTTCTGCTGGCTAAGGGTCTAGGAAACTGCGTTGTTTATAAGTGTAGACACTCTATACACATAGGCGACATGCACGCCTGCTGATACTTTCCTACAATAATAGGGAAGCAAACGACCATCAATCAGTAATGCCTGATGGAAAGTAGGATACTGAATTACTAAAGCCTCTTAGCAGTTTACATGATGCATTCCTCTTTTCTCTCTAGATTTCCCAATTACTTTCAATTAAAATACAATTTTCTTAAGAACAATCCCATCAATGTGAAAAAGTTAGGGAGGGGTAGAGGCACAACATCGGAACTGGTGTAGATCTAAAGCCAGCTATAGAGGGTTCGAATCTCTGCTGGTTCAGCAGAGACCAGCCAAGATTTGAACCATGTATGGGCAGGCTAATTGTACCCAAGTCGATCCAGCTGCTACCAATAATCACTGTGTTCTCCCAGCAGGGACAGCCCCTGCAGGAAAGAAAGTCATGTCATCTATGGCCTGCCTACATTACTCCAATACAGCAGGATTTTCTGTAGATCTAAAGGAGATGTGCGTAATCAGATTGTAATGCCCTGTACACACGATCGGTACATCCGATGAAAACGGTCTGATGGATTTTTTCATCAGATATCCGATGAAGCTGACTTTCATCAGTCTTGTCTACACACTATCAGTTAAAAAAAACGATAGTGTCAGAACGCTGTGACGTAAAACACAACGACGTGCTGAGAAAATGAAGTTCAATGCTTCCAAGCATGCGTCGACTTGATACTGAGCATGCGTGGATTTTTAACCGATGGAGGTGCCCACAGACGATCGTTTTTTTCTACCGTTTTTTTAACCACTTCCCAACGGCCGTACGAATCTCTGACAGGACGCAAATAGGCGTCCTGTGCTCTAAATGCTCTTAATGGCCACTAGAGGGCGCGCGAGCGCCACCGACGGCGCACGCGTGGCGCGCGGGTGCCTGCTGCATTCCTGTGATACCGATGCGCGTGCCTGGCGGCCGCGATGTCCGCCAGGCACTCGCAATCGGCGGTTACAGGGACAAGACATGGATCTCTGTGTGTAAACACAGAGATCCATGTCCTGTCAGGGAGAGAGGAGACCGATCTGTGTCTCTTGTACATAGGGACACAGCATCGGTCACCTCCCCCAGTCACCCCCCCTCCCCCCACACAGTAAGAACACACCCAGGATACATATTTAACCCCTTCCTCACCCCCTAGTGTTACCCCTTCCCTGTCAGTCACATTTATACAGTAATCGGTGCATTTTTATAGCACTGATCGCAGTATAAATGTGAATGGCGCCAAAAATGTGTCAAAAGTGTCCAAAGTGTCCACTATAACGTCGCAGTCCCAATACAAATCGCAGATCGCCGCCATTACTAGTAAAAAAAATAATTATAAAAATTAATAATAATTCTGTGCCCTATTTTGTATGCGTTATAACTTTTGCGCAAACCAGTCGCTTATTGTGATTTTTATTTTTTTTTACCAAAAATATGTAGAAAAATACGTATCGGCCTAAACTGAAAAAAAAAAATGTTTTAAAAAAAAAGGGCTATTTATTATAGCAACAAGTAAAAAATATTGACTTTTTTTCAAAATTGTCGCTCATTTTTTGTTTATAGCGCAAAAAATAAAAACCGCAGAGATGATCAAATACCACCAAAAGAAAGCTCTATTTGTGGGGAAAAAAGGACGCCAATTTTGTTTGGGAGCCACGTCGCACGACCGCGCAATTGTCATTTAAAGCGACGCAGTGCCAGAAGCTGAAATTTCACCTGGTCAGGAAGGGGTATAAGTGCCCAGTAAGGAAGTGGTTAACCATCAGATAATTTTAAAACAAGATCCTATTTTTTTCACAGATGGATAAAAAACCGATTGGGGCCCACACACGATTGGTTTGTCTGATGAAAACGGTCCATCAGACCGTTTTCATCAGACAAACCGATCGTGTGTACGCGGCAATAAGTGTACAGCCAGGGGAACTAAACAGTATCCAAGCACCACAAGCTGAAAACCCAATTTTAATACATTTTTAATATTCAAAGAAAAATCACCAGCGCATTCATGTCTCCATGCTTTATATATTGAGAAATAACTTTAAAAAACCTACCTATATTTTCTAGCCGCGGCATCTTGAGTAAGGGCAGATGATTTATGTAGCGTTTACTTCCTGGTATACATCTGCCTACATCTGATACAGTGCACTTTCTAAAATGGATAGGTAAGTGGGCAGGCCACCTTTACTACAATCACATAATCAGTCTCAATATTGTAGTTACACTCACCGGCCACTATATTAAGCACATCTGTTCAATTGCTTGGTAACCCAAATTGCTAATCAGCCAATCACATGGCAGCAACTCAATGCATTTAGGGATCTAAATGTGGTGACGATGACTTGCTGAAGTTCAAACCGAGCATCAGAATGGGGAAGAAAGAAAGGGATTTAAGTGACTTTGAAAGTGGCATGGTAGTTGATGCCAGATGGGCTGGTCTGAGTATTTTAAAAACTGCTGAGCTACTGGGATATTCACGCACAACTATTTCAATGGTTTGCAGAGAATGGGCAGACTGGTCTGAGATGATAGAAAGGCAACAGTAATGTAAATAACCACTCGTTACAACAAAGGTATGCAGAATACCAACGCACAACACATCGAACCTTGAAGAAAATGTGCTACAGCCGCAGAAGACCACACCGGGTTCCACTCCCGTCAGCTAAGAACAGGAAACTGAGGCTACATATTGCACAGGCTCATTTGGACGATAGAAGATTGGACAATAAAACATTGCCTGGTGTGGTGAGTCTCGATTTCAGCTGCGACATTAAGATGGTAAGGTCAGAATTTGGCGTAAATAACATGAAAGCATGGAGTACTCCACATTTATCACTACCCTCTGAACTCGCCCCTGTAGCCAGTCTTTAATCCATGTACTCACTCTATGAATATGTATAAATTCAGATACACCATGTCTACGGCCTTCATTTATCTAGATGGCACCTCATATAAGGTTAATAGGTTGGTTTGGGAAGAACCGTTCTTCATGAATCCATGCTGATTACTGCTAATGATACCGTTTTCATTACTAAAATCTTGTATATAGTCCCTTATCCTTCCCTCCAAGAGCTTGCATACATCTTGGCCCTATTTTAAAAATTGGAGCTGCATTGGTTTTTTTCCCAATCTGCTGGTACCATTCCAGTCAGTAGACTGTTTGTAAAAATTAGGAACAATGGTCTGGCAATTACATGACTTAGTTCCCTAAGGGCCGTCGGGTGCAAGCCATCTGGTCCCGGTGACTTATTGATGTTAAGTTTTACCATACCATTTACAATCTCTCCTTCCTTAGTAACTAGATTCGCTTCATCATTCTTTATGGGACCAATATGATATGACCTCCCTTTCTTACTATTTATATACTTAAAGGGGTTGTAAAGACAAAAATATTTTCCTCTTAAATTAAAGTCTGACAGCAGCTGATAAAGTAAAAAGTAATGTTTTGCATTATAACTGGTTTGATACCTGTTGAAATCGAGCCGTTTATTCACCTCCAGCACTCCTGAATTGTTATTCTCACTGACTTCCTGGTTTGCAGTGCACGTTCATTCTTACTACATCACGGCCTAATGGGAACTACAGTTCCTATTAGACTTAGCCTCAATGCTTATGAGGGTTAAGAGAGCATCTTCACGCAGGGCTGTAGTCATAGGGAGGGGGTGAGCACATTCTGCTCACCTCCATGCAGGTGCTGGTGGAAAGCAAGAAGAGGAGAGACAGGAAATGGCATTTTTAAACCTGGATTACTGTATTTTGGAAGTCAAAAGGAAAAACGAGGTAAGTGATATTAAAATGCTCTAGCTTACAGCAATCAATTGATCTAATAAAAAACGAACCTTTAGTGTTCCTTTAAATATATTCTTGGTATTTTTTTACTCTACTCTGCTTTGTGTCTTTCGTGTTCTATCTTAGCTGCCCCGATTGTACCTTTACATTTCTTGTTGCATTCTTTGTAAAGTTGGGATGCTGATGATGATCTCTCAGTCTTGCATTTTTTGAATACCTTTTCTTTTGCTTTTATATGCATTTTTAAGCCATCCAGGACTTTTTTAGCTTTTTTTAATGTATTTCCCATTGGGATGCACTGGATAATACCCTTATATAATATGTTCTTAAAGCATATCCATTTTTCCTTCATGTTCTTTGTTCTTAAGATTTTATCCCATTTAGTATGTTCTAGCAAGGATCGTGGTTTAGGGAAGTTGGCTCTTTTGAAATTCGGTGTCTTTGTATTCCCCTTATGTTTCCTATTCGCTTGATCTATACAGAAACAAACTAATATTAAAGTAATAAGAAGGGGGAGAGGGGGAAGAATGAATCCCCCCCCACAAAAAAACCTCCCTAATGTACTCACAGCTTAGTTCTAGATATGAGACACTGGTATGTTATGGACAGTGGGTTGCTGGGGAATGCCTGCACGGAGAACTGTGGGAGTGTATTCCCGGACTGCCAAGCCACAGATAGGGACATTGGGGACCTCACAGAGAAGGCAGAACTCCATTATATGATCAGTGGTAGCATAGGTAGCAAGCTCAAATGGATTCTATGAAAAATATAAATTGGAACATGGTCGGGCGAGTGGAATAGACCCATGCAAATGGCAGAAACAATGTCATTGCTATAATCGAATCACATACCAAGTAAGTAATAAAAAATAGCTTCATAAAGAAGTGAGATGCAGTGAGCTATTTATAAAGGTAATAAAAGTGTAACCTCATTTAAAGTCACCGGGATGGTGGCACCGGGCACCACTTTGCCTTATGCCTAATTTAAAGTCTCAAAACCTCTCCTTCTTTTAAATTTCTGATAAAGTAGTTATTACCCCTGTCAGTTTTTTGCCATCTGTTTTCTCATTGAGTAGATTTCCCCTGAGAGGAAATCCCTTCTAAGTTAGGGAAATGGCTGGGAGTCAACCCAGAATTTGGAATATTCTTTCACTTCCGCTCTCCCGGTATAACGGTCCCCAGAACAAGCAGCCCTACTCTACTTTGTAAGGGTCAGTGAGTTTTCTTTATTTTACTCTAACCTGGCCCTAATCACAGGTGTGACAGACAGATCCCAAAGGTCTAAGGCCCCGTACACACGTACGAGAACCTCGACGGGCGGAACACATCGTTCCGCCCGTCGAGGTTCTCGCCCGGCCATTGAAATTGTCGACCAAGCCGTCGGGAAAGACGCCGAGCCATGGTTCTCGATGGGCCATCGAGCAAATAGAGAACCTGCTCTCTATTTTGGCTCGACAGCTTTCCCGACAGGATGCTCGCCGAAACCGTACACACGGCCGAGGTTCTCGGCAGAATGAGGATCCCAGCGAGCTTCTCGCTGGTTTCTGCCGAGAATCTCTGCCATGTGTACGCCGCCTAACAAGTAGGGATGAGCTCAGGCATGTTTGGATGCTAGTACTAACCCACCGAGGCGAGCCCACCAAGTAGATGACACTGTACTTGGCCAATCATAAACATCATAAACATTTGAGGCATTTCCCACACCCCTTGTATACCTACAGCCGCGGGACATAGAATGTCTTAGCTGCAGATTGGTCCAGTACAGTAACAGCTTCCTAATAGGAATGCTCAGATGAGTTTGGACTATGATCCAAACACACTTGAGTTTAACAGCCTTTGGAATACAGAGTAAAAATAAAATAATTAAAACCAATAAACTGCTTTAAATTGTCATACAAATATATATTTGAAATTAAATCTTTATTATTTTTTGGTGGATTTCTGCCAGTCGACAGGCAGCACAGTGGTGTAGTGGTTAGCACTTCCACCTAGCATCAATAGGGTTGCTGGCTTAAGTCCTGACCACAACACCATCTGCCTGGAGTTTGCATGTTCTCCCTGTGCCTGCGTGGGTCTCCTCCGGTTTTCTCCCACACTCCAAAGACGTGCTGGTAGGTTAATCGGATCCGTTCCATAGGGCAAGGGGGGTCGTTTGCCGCCCCCCTGGAATTGCCAGGGAGAGCCAGGAGCATGGCCGAACTGGCCCTGGGGCTGATTTAAGCGGTGACTGCAGCGCTCTCCCTCTAGTTTGTCCCTTATTTAGAGTGCCTGTCCCCCTCTCTGGAATCAAATCCATTTGTCCCTCGTTCCAAAAGGTTCCTCTTTTAGACCTGAAATAATATACTGTCATATAGTTAGTGTTTCAGTCAAGGGAAAGAGGTTCTGTGTAATGTAAAGGGGCCAGAGGTGCAGTTGTGGAGAGGGTACACAGTAGTCACAAAGACATATCAAAAGATGCAGGGGGCACAGTGGGGTGTTTTTACATTTTAACGTGTGGGGGGGGGGGGGGGGGGGCGCTTTTAACCCCCGCTAGCTAGCGATCGAAGAAAGGGTAAAATGCGACTGCCCATGGCCCCTAGTATGTGTTGTTAAGCTAGCTCGCCAGGACCCTCTTTGGGTAAAGATGGCCTATATTAAGATACCTCTCAACTCAAGCTGTGTAACACCCTTTCCACTCCAGCCTGGGTCTTAAAAATAAGAGAGGTGATAACTTCA